>KE463922.1:46839-74144 GCA_000387445.2 Pythium aphanidermatum DAOM BR444 | reverse complement strand
ACTCGAGCAAGTACGCCGAGCCTTTGGCGAGACGCAAGCAGGCCCTGGCCGAGGGAGATGAAGACAAGTGGCACGACGCGTACCGTGTGTTCAGTGGACGCTACCGTTTGCTGTACGGCTACGAGTTTGCGCGCGACCCGGCCAAGAAGATGCTGGCAGCCCACCACGCCAAGCACGCCAAGGGCAAGCACACCAAGTCGGCTGGCATCGACGAGGAAGAGGACGACGACGATGATGATGAAGTGGAGATCATTGAGACTAAGCCAGCGCCACCCGCAAAGCGAGGCCGTGGACGACCACCAGGAAAGCAGGCCAAGAAGCAGCCGAAAGCGGAGGAGGAAGAAGGCAACGGGTATCAGGGTAAGTCGGTTGAAGCTGGATGCGTTTGACTCGATGTTGAGTCAAAGTGATTGTAGATGAGGACGAGAGTGAAGAGAAAGATGTCGACGAGGAGTATCAGGATGCTGGAGACGACCAGGACGATGAAGATGACGACGCCGATGAAGAACCCGAGTCCCCTCGGGGCCGGCGGAGTGCGCGTATCACAAAGAAGCGCAAGTCACTAGACGAGGAAGCCCCCGTGGGCACGCGTCGTAGCACGCGTCCGCGACGAACTCCAGGTGTCATTTAGCGTGCTCTTCTTTTGTCTTTGATGGCGTGGGTTTTCGCTTTCATGTGAGAGACGCGCACCGAGGAACAGCTGCGCGCGGCAGTTCGTCTTGCTGGTTTGTCGTCGTCCACTTCCTCGTAGGATTGTCCGAAGGAGGGAGTCGAGGGTACAAGCAGGAGGAGCGGAAGCGCCCGCGTCGTCGTACCCGGTGTCGTGCTGTATTTTGCTCATTTTTTTGCCCAAAATGCCGTTTTGCCCGCTCATCGTGTGCATGGTGTTGATATTTTGTGCTGTGTGTTTGTCTATGTATGTCCTGCTCGCTCCGCTCGGCTATCTCCACCGAATCGGACGAAGAAATGCAAGACCGCGACGATGCCTCACGAGAAGAGGAAGATGCACCGCCAACTCGCCATCATAGACACGACCGCGGTGTTCACGCTCCTCCACGGAAAGGCAACTTGTACGAGATCGATCATTCAGAATTAGATGACGGAAGTGCAACGGATGAAAGCCGTCCGCAATCGAAAAAGTCGAATTCTCCTGTGCGGCGTGTGTCTGTACGACCACTGAAGTCCAATTTCAACCGCACCGCGCTGAAAGAGCTCATCGCTGCCGCTCCGCCTCAGCCTACAGTACAGTCGCCAACGGAAGCATCTACATCCACACCAGCGAAGCCGATCGTGATGGTCCCACTTATGCAGTCAGGTTCCGAAACACCAGTCTCGACCAGTTCCTCTCGACGTAAGCAATCAAACCCAAAATCAATTGCTGATTTGGAGCAATCCAACCGAGACAAAGCCGTGTCGACTCCAGCGCACACGGCTCCAGGCTCGAACCCTCTTCGACACTGGCTCGGTTTTGGAGCTTTTGACGAAGGAGCGGCTGGCCCTGGCCGCAAACCCTGGTCAATTCAAAGTTGGATTCTTGACGGCTTCCGACGTATGCAATCATCCGAAGCCCATGCAAAGAATGCGAAGGATGAGTGAACCGACTGTAGCAATCCTGTAAGTGGTGTAAATACGCGAGGGTCGCGGACCACTCGACCCTCGGTAGTGACTAGCAAATGGAACATTCTTCATTGTAACTCTTCTTTGATCAGACTTGGACAACGCGCTCGAGGGCGAGGTGATGTCAGTCTTGGTGAACGGGGAGACTTGGGATATCTCGAAGGCTTCATCCAACTGTTAATCGACGACGAATAGCTCACACTGGATCCGGCTTGGCGTTCCCATAGCTCTCGTTCCACATCGGCGTGCTGCTTTGACAAGGGATGGCGAGGCATTTCCGGTGCCAGCTGAAACTGGAAGGGAATGTTGAGACGATTGACCGAGTCTGCCTGCGTCGGAGTCAGCAGTGGCTCGAACTGCACTCCACGAAGCATCTTGGGAATTGTTGAGCCCACGTACCGTGGCGACACGTACGGTGGTAGCAAAGACGATTTCTGCTTCCACTGGTTCTGGGCGATGAGAGGAGATTGGACGGATGGAAACCGTGGGTTCAGCTCTTCGAAGAGCGCGAGAGAAATGTTCTGACGTGCTGTGGCCCTCATGTGGATGGCTTTCACCACCTTCTTGGTTGATGGGGAGGTAGCAGTGTCCAGAATGCACGCTTCGGCGATAGCTTGGGACATTTGATCGTGACCTTGTAGTGTTTCCCATGATGGCATGTGGTCTTGCCATTGAATGCCTGCCAGGGCCGCAAAATACACCTCGCTCGTCTGCGATTTGTTCGATTGCGATGGCTGAGAGTGGATAAAGAACTCGCATGCAATGCCCACGACCCGTCGAGTTGAACCACACGATCGATTCAGGCGACTAACGATCTCTCCAGTCAAAAGTCTCATGTGGAAGAGAAGCGGGACGGTGGCTTCCGCATCAAACCCAAGAGCATTCAATTCCTTCCGCACGGTCGTGTCCTCATGATGCTCGAGTCTCAAGCGCTCGAGGTTGATCCTATGCCTGTGTTGAGCGTCCACGCGTCGAATCACGTAGATTTCGTCAAGAGAATGCGGTTTGCGTGGCGATCGCCCAGCGTCGTGCTCTGTGGCGGTTTTGCTCATGCGACGTACAGGTGAATCGACAACTGACTGCCTCCACAAACATAGAAAACTCGTTTCGTGTGCGCGATCAACATACTTCTGAAGGCAAAAGGCTGATAGTGGCCTGCTGGGCTCAGTAAGCACTGGACCAGGAAACTCAATTGGCGTATCTTCACCACCGTCCTCTGATGAAGAGTCATCTTTCACTTCGTCCGCTGTGCTGTCTTCAGAGAATGACTCGAATCTCTCGACCAAATCCTCTATTTCCTCAGGGGATGTCGTCCGTATACATGCGTTCTCCATTCTCCTACACATCGCCTGCACCAAAAATTAACCACTTACTTCGGCAAGTATGAGGATAAAACCGAGCACCACACCTGTAACTCAATAGAAGTTATGTATCGAGAGCAAAAGCCTTCGCGGACTATTGCACATGGCGCGGTAGCTTCTTCGCTACAGTAACACGCATCCAATATACACTGTGGCGTCACGTGCTGGAAAATAAATCATATGTTGAATCGTTAGATCATTTCCGTTTACCGACCCCGTCGATCAATGATCGCACCGGTAGACGTCGTGCTTTGATGTGCTTGGATGCTGTTGTCATGTACCACAAGCTTGGCTGTCTGAGCCCACGTTAGTATTTTAGATGGCTTGCACACTGACGCTGCAGAGATAATTAACATCCTTTACCCTGTGGGGCTGAGAATGAAGGTGTCGGGGATATTCATCTTCATGGTCGAACTGAATGATCCTTCCCTGCTAACCAGATGGTCGAGACGGCCACCTCCAATCACGTGGAATAGTCCAACCCACTCATACGCGAGGTCGCGAGCAGCATACTTCTTTATTGTGCGCTCCGCGAACGGCGATAGTACAAGTGGTTGGATCAAGGGTGGCTGGCGACTTGCATACAACGGTCTGTGGTCATTGGCTTCGTTGGCTGAGTCGCTAACATCGTTTCCGTACTCCATAATGGTAAGTAGCATCAGGGAGGCATTTCACCAACACAAATCTTGACCATCCGCACTATAAGAATAGACAGCACATTTGATTTGATAAATAGCAAAGGATGCGGTATCCTATCAGATCGAATCACGCGTTTGTACGATCAAACCACTTCTTGATGGAGAATGGCTCTGGCGAGTCAAACATCAAATCGGATGAAAACACTTGTTGACTCGGTACAACGGAACTCGTAGAGCAAGGAGACGAATCGCTTGCCGGAGTCGGGAGATGCTTTGGTGGAGGAATGACCCAGACAGGAGTTCGTCCTCTACCGGAACTGCCTCCTACGGAGAGAACCACGAGTCAGTGAACTGTAATATAGTCTTTTTACAGACTAACATACCTTTTCTTCCAGCACTCATGCTCGAGCGACGGCTCGCATCTCGCCCTGCGTCAGATGCATCGGCTTGGAGAGGATCGACAGTCGCTGACAGTGCCACTGGCATCTTTTGAGCACTGCGTGATACAGCTGGTACCGTGTCACCTTCTGGAATCTGTATCTGTATGTCCTTGGACTTCGTTGAGCTCTTCCGTTTCTTTGTGCGCTCATTTTTCTTTTCATCTGTAAGATGCCGCAAGCTGACGGCGATGCATTCGTCTATGAATGACTTTCCACCCTTTCGATTTGCCGTTACGAGCTTCTTTTGCCGGGGCTCCTCTTCCCTGACAACCTCAGATTCCACCTCCGCTGATGTCGATGGGGCTGCTGAGACGTCTTGAGTCGCATCTCTTTCTTCCTCCATTGGAGCAGGTGTCCCGAAAGTACCATCACGTGGTATAATATGGTCCTTGTCAATATCTAGCACGATAGCAATAAGTACCCACTCACAGCATGCTTATCACCAACCGAAAATGAGTCTCACCTTCTGCACTTGGCGATCGAGTTGTGTCCCAGGCGTCAAGTGGATCTGGCGGCGCTTCGACGTTGCTCGCCTCATCGTCATCGTTCCCGTCGTCTTTGCTAGACTCAATAGCATCAACCACTTCCGGAGGAACGTCTGGCACAGGCTCGTCGACATCAAGGGCCACTTCGTCGTCTGGTTCAACGTCCATTGGCATCGGTTCATCATCACGCGCTGGTTCCACAGACCGGAGCTCATCCACGATCACAACTCTATCGTCTTGATTCATTCAACGAATTAGTTTCATAACGAGATAAATTCCTGCAAGTCACGTACCAGCTCCATGGTGAGTTTCAGTCACTTCAGAGCTCCCTTCGGACATCGCCGCCACTTCGGCCGCCTCGCTGTCCACCGCTGCTTCCTCCCGTTCGTTTAGATTTGGTTCGTGAGAAGATGGACGCAAGAAAGTGTCCTTTTCCCCCGACAGTTCCTCATCACTCACCGACTTGGTCGGAGACAAGGTCTCATCTTCTTCATCTCCGGCCAAGGAGGCCCCATCGTCGTCGATCGGAGACAAGAACTGCGGTTCTTCGTCTTCTTTCGATCTATCCTCGTTCCCAGTAGCTACATCATCAAAGTCTGGTACAATGACATGAAATCAGTACTCCACAACTTGACTCAAAACAACCCCAATACCCACGCTCCAACTTGACCACCGGCTCCATCACTCTCGAGACAAGCAGTTCTGTAGCTGCTCTCTTCGGCCTCTTCGTCGACTTCATCGATACTACCTCTTCTTTCTTCGCGGCAGACTCTGTTTTGATCTTCTTGCGAGTCGCTAACAACCATACAACCGACAATCAGCTCTGGATAAAGCATTACCAGTCAGATAATGCACGCACTTTTCGCTTTGCCCTTCCGCCCACGAGCTCTGTCGGTCGCATCTTCGTGTTCATTATCAAAGTACTCGTCCAGTTGGATCACATCGTCGGGGTGACCGTCGCTGCCTTCATCACTGTCACTCAGGTATCGTGGGTTGGTCCGGAGTCCGTCCGTCTTGTAAACGTAGACGGTCGCGTGCCGCTCTCGAGACGAGTTGAAACTGCTGATCCAGGCGGGGAACTGGAGACGCTTCCGCACGACAGGCACGGGGTCCACGATCCTGTTTGCATACGCTATGGGCAGCGTACCCTTGGCAAACTTGGGCATCTCGTTGATGGCAGTTGACTGCAAGACGAGTGCCAATGACGCCTCAAAGCCTGCGCCAGTTGTGCGCTTGCGTCTTTCGTCGAAGCGGAGTTCAAAGGGTTCCACTTTCGACCGATCGATCCAGCATCTGCGGCATGCCCAACAACTGAGACGCCTTCTCATACGGCTATTACTGACGTATGGATTCGGCGTACCGGCATCGTTTGGTGAAGTCTTTTTGGTCGACAAAGTCGACAAACAGCCGCTTCTCCGACTTCAAGTGCTTGATCCCTGCCTCTGTGCCTGGTGGGCGGATCGTCACCTACAGCCATGATACGCAATGAGCTTCTCAGGCCAATGCCTCTATTCCATCTAGAGAAACCCACGATCGAAGGCCACCACGGCCAGTTCTTGTACTTGGCCCAGCACTTGACGGTCCATGTGTACGTGTGGTACGGCGCCACGCGGTCGCCATTGAGCAGCACGACCTCGTCGAATGCGTCGCCCCATCCATCGTACCGCACTTCGACCTGCATGCGTTGCCATCGGGTCAGACCAACCCGCCATATCATCGCCGACGCCAGTGAACCGCACGCACTTCGGTTGGACTTGGGAAGCTCAGCACCTGCGCGACGTTCCACGTGCCTTCGCCGTCCATTACATCTAACGCGACAGGGTCCAACCCATCAGTTTAGTGGTTCCGCTCATCGGACGCGCGTGTGTCGCACCGATCCAGTCGCCCTCGGCCAGCGCCAGCTCCACGACCTTGCGCTTGCTGTCCTTCATGGTGATGCCGCCGTTAACAATGCCAGGAAGCAATACGAAGAATGACTACCGCGTTTGAGTGACATCCAATAATTATGTACGGACACGTGAAATACGGCTGAAAACTAGGTGAGGTACAATAGCTTCATGCATGTGTGATTTGAATGGGATTGGGGATATCAATCTCCTCCGTGTCATGACACCTGAATGGTACTACAGTAGTAATGTGCATCGCATAGTTGGCGTGTAGTGTAATCTCCGTGTGGATGGTTGTGCAGACATGTTCATTGGTAGACCGAGCTTCCTGATTTAATGTGGCGACACACCATTTCATGTCAGTCACTCAGCCGGGGGAATTGAGTCCGATGAGTTGTCGGTTATGCACTTGAGTTGGTGAGATGGCCATGCCTGGAACCACCATCAGCACCGACAAGCAGGTGGTGAGCATCACCATCGACATCGGCGATTGGATCGGTACGCCAGTGGCAGAGGATCATGTACGAAGGGCGATGAGCACTGACGCTTTGCGTCGTATCGATGGTAGATGTGATGGACAGCGAAGGCACGTGGAATGTCGCCCAGGTGCTGCGGTTCCCAAGTCCGACTGAAGTGCGGAGCAGGCGATTGAGTCCCCAGCGACGACACGTGCGCTCACTGTGGCTGCGTGCAGGTGGAAGTCAAGTACGACGGGTGGAGCGACGAGTTCAACGAGATTGTGCTGCTCAATGGCGACCGCGTGGCGCCTTATCACACGTACACTTGGACCGTCAAGTGCTGGGCCAAGTACAAGGACTGGCCCTGGTGGCCTTCAGTCGTGCGTTGGCGCTGTTGGAGACACCAATACTGAATGGTTGACTTAGATGAACTGTGGCAACTAGGTGACGATTCGGTCCCCTGGCACTGAAGAAGGCAAGGCCTATTTGATGAACGAGCAGCGCCTGTTTGTCGACTTCTTTGACCACAAGGACTTCTCCAAACGGTGTCGGTGAGTCTGCGATCATGTCCTATTTGTACGTCTACTTGTATTTCTAACCAATGGCGCTACTGGAAGCTGTTGGGTTGATCGCTCCAAGGTCGAGGCGTTTGAATTGCGCTTTGAGGAACGACGGAACCGAAAGACGCGCTCCAACTTTGAGTCGTCATTGAAACTCGTGTTACAGTCGACGGCAGTCAGTGAGATGCCAGCGTTCTCCAAGGGCACGCTTCCTGCATCGTTTGAAGACAGAATCGCCGACCCTGTGCCGAGAATGAAGAAAGGTCTTGGGCAATCGGCGTGGGTTAACAGCTTCAACTCGTGTCCAGCGCGGCATGCAGCCACTTACGTGTACAAAACAGAAGGCATTCGTAGTAGCCCATGCATTAGCGACGACAGTGATGGAGATTTCGCCACTAGTGTTGATAGACCTGCGCCAAGCAAGGAGGTCTCAACGGTGACACAGGAATCGACGAAGCGAATTCGACAAAGCAAAGAAAAAAGGAACGGTGTGTGTGCGTGTGTGTCATTCTTCAGCTTGAAGCACGGTGCTGACCGATTGAACTGACACAGCAGCACAGAACAAAAAGGTCAGGACAGAAGAGAGTCCCTCGGAGACTTCCCAAGATTTCGCAAGAGGAGCTGTGTTGAGATCGACCGTGGGGGCGTCTGTGCTCGAAGGTGAGAAGTCTGCGCTTCTTGTGCCATTCCGGGTGATAATCTCGTTACATTCTGAGAAGATTTTGATAAGGCTCTCTATGGGAGCGGGCAGAGCCCAATCCTGACGGAAGAACTACAGCGATTGTCACCGATCAACTCGGTCACGATTGAGGATGCAGATTGGGATGGCGCCCTAAATGATCAGGTGGACTCCGATGCGACGCTATCCGGCTCAACAGAGTTGTTAGGGACAGAAGTTCGAGGACACGAACCGAGTGAGTCGTCGAAAGAATCGTCATAAGCGATACCAGTCATGGCACGGTTGGGGGATGGAGAAAGAACGATTCCACGTGTTCCGGAGAGCAGTTTGAGCTCGCAGTACTGAGTTACAAGTATCATTCCGCGATGATGCGGATAGAGAGATGGCTTGGAATCGCATTAGATGCTATCAGGACCTGAGCACCAGCATCATAGGAGGCAGAAGCGAATGGTTTGTTTTGTATCTGCAACTCACCACAGACAGAACGACTCGCCACCTTGTCTCCTGTACTCCAGCTTCTTGTCCAAGCACTTGGCACCGGGCGATGCTCCATCAAAGTAGCTGTGTATTTACGCATTCACCACATCTATTCACTGCAGGGCACAACTCGCGCGGAGCATGTCGACCACGTCGAACCGCCTGCAATGCGGGCATCGATACCAAGCATTCGTCTCTGGTCGCACGACGGCCGGGTCGCGATAGAAGACCTGCCGACAGTCGCGGCACGTACCATAGAGGCGCGCATCGGTGCCGTCCCCCGACACTCGTTGAGCTGACGCCTGTAGCGGAGGCAGCATGTGCGCCGTCGCTGGCTGGGCAATTGGGAATAGCACTTGGTTCTTACACAGCGGGCAGTGCAGCTCAGTGCGGAGCCATTGGTCTGCACAGTCGGCATGGCACACGTGCGTGCAGACCATCGTCTTGATCGCGGCATGCACTTCAATCGCCTGCTGGCACACCACACACTGCTTGTGTGGAGGCGCTGGGCCCTTCAGCACTTCGCTGCCTCCATCAAGCGACTTGCCTGGTTGGTCCAGCGTGTACACTTCGATGGGTATCTCTACGGCTGATTGCGGAAGGCCTGGTCGATACGCTTGCATTATCACGGCTTTTTGTCTACCTGTGGAGCTGCTTGTCGTTCGGTTTCTGGGTGCGAGGCTCGTCGATGAACTCTGTGATGATGGTTGAGACACGACGACCATTCGCTCTGTGTCGATCAACCATCAGCATCATAGGGCGGCGGCGGCGGCTCCTCGTCGCTGTCAACTGTCGCATCGTCCAAACACGGCGCAGTGCTTTCATCTTCAACCATGACGCTGTCGAACGCGTCGCTGTCGTCGTCGAAGTGTTCGTAATCCGCAGAGTCTTCCTCCAAGGCCTGTGTGGAAGGCAGTGGAACGTCCGCGGCGGCGTAATCGCGTGCAGCTGCACCCATCATCGGCGTGTCTATTGCGCACTCATTCTTCTTCGTCGACGCGGCTGCTTTTTCTTCCTGTGTTGTCATGTCCACTACTGAGGTTTCATGGCTTTCTGAAGCCATGGTCAAAGTGACCACGCTCTTCGTCAATAGGCCAACGCGTAAGGAAGCCCTTGAGGAGGACGAGGATGCGCGCGTTGATGCGACGGATGCCTGGTCCAGGTCAACTGTGCGTCGCGCCTTCAGTGAACTAGTAATTGTAGGTCGTCGCACACTAGACTTGCGCCATGGGATGGCGGTGCTCGATGCAGCGGAGGCAGTGGTCTCCGTCGTTGTGGGCGCGTCCAAGTCCCCGAGTGACCAACTCATCAACGGTGGGATGGTCCGTTTGATCTTGGGCCGAAGCCGATATTCAAATGGAGGCAATCGCTGGGAGTCACTCTCAACATCGTTCTCGCTCTCTAGAACGAGCACAACCATCTCGCCGTTCTGTAGAACCTTAGCGATCGGGTCATTGTCCTTGTACTCTAAGCGGAGCGCGCCGTAGTGGTGCGTGAGCACGAAATGATCGGTGACTTTCAGTTTGAACGGGGGCTTGATTAGAGGGTGTGTCGAGACGGAGAAGAGGTCGTTGTGCTGCATCCAGAACATCCGCGTCTTGATCTTCGCGACGACTTCCCGCATGGGCTCTTGCCGCTCGGATGCGTGGTAGAACATGCCGAACGGAGTCAGCACTTGGATTCCGAACTGGCGTGGACTCACAAACTGGACAAACTCGTCGTAACTCAGTGTGCCGTCACCATCACAGTCGAATCTCTGGATGAATGCACCAAGAACGTCTCGTGGATACGCCATCTGTGCCTCTCGCTGTAAGAACGACACGAACTCATCTAGCGAAATGGCACCGGATCTGTCGGTATCAAGGGCCTCGAACGTGGCACGCAAGTCGACGTGTTTGGACAGAAGGTGGCGCAGTTGACCTTCTACAGAGTCCATTGAGAGTGGTTTATCGAAGGCGAACGCTTCAAACCTTGTCAAGAAGGTCGTCTTTGAGCACCGCAAGAGTTTTGGGAATCGATGGCTCGGCGGTTGTGCGGTGATTCGTGCGAAGACAATGCGACAGAGGAGGTGACTTCCAACAGTACACCCGAGCTTCTCCTCCAAGATCAACTCAAAGTCCTTGGATGTCACGTCCTGGGCTTCAGTAGGCAGATGGGCGAGGAGCTTCCCGATGGCTCGTTGGATATCTATCTTCGCTCGAGTCTTGGTCATTGCTCTTTCCACAAGTGCCTGTCGGATTTGAAATTCGAGCATCTCCACATGGAACGTAGCAGCCGCCGACAGTTCGAAGAGGGCATCGATGTCAATCTCCTGGCTTCCTGGGTTAGCCATTGCTTCAAGCGCTCTTTGTTCGGTCTCTGAGACTGCTATGTTGGTGCTCAGTGATTCAATGATCGCTTGCACGTCAGAAGCAGCAACAGGTTGACCGCGTAATGCACCGATAAGAACCATTGCGGACACATTCGCCGCGAGAAGCCTCACAAGAAGTCCTTCAATGAACTTGTTGGCTTCCTCGCGAGACATTTTGCTGGTCATTGCATCGAGTTCGATGGGATCGTCAGCCACAGACAAAGGCTCTTCCTGTTCAGGATCATCATCGTCTGTGGTGGCTGTTGCATTGGTCTCAGGCACAGACACAGGGTTATCTGACATGCCCTTGAACTCTTCGGTAGACACAGACTCCTGATGCTCTGTGCGTGAGTTGGTCTTGGGTACTGGTGCTCCATTGCGCCGAGCCTTCCCTTTGCGGCGATGCTTGGACCCCATGTCACGAGCGGTGCCATATCTCGTGTCCTTTCACGATACTGACACCCGCACTTGAATGCCACCTGGCTTCAGTGCCTATTTGACCAACTTTCCAGGGAATGATCTTCGATCTTTGGCTGGTGATGAAGTCAATGGCGAGTCAGTTGATGAGCAAAGGGAGAGCGCCATGTGGCCAGAGAATCTGCGTGGGCCATGTGATGCGTGTCGAAGAAGCTGAAGCTGCTGGAGACGAATGAGAGACAAAAGCTGAAGCGCCTAAGTTGGCAAGAAGTTCTATCTCATGGATGGGTCTATTGATAAATAAGGCAGAATACATACTGTAGCGCTAACTCACTCGACTCACACGGGAGCTCGTTTACATCTCCATGTCAAAGATGAACTCGTCGTGAGCATCTTCCTTGTCTTCGCTCTGTGCGCGGCACTGGCTGGAGGACCACTCGGCATCGCCGCCGAAGAAATCGTCGCAATCATTGCCGCATGGGCACGCAGCGCGGGCTTCACGCACATCGTCGCGATCGCACCAGCCAAAGTCGTGTGTTCGCGCAGGAATTGACACTGGGGTGGCACGCGCAGAGGGGCTATCGGCGAGGAACTTGCGCGTCTTGGTGTGTGGGAGCTTTCTTCGCATTTCAAAGAACTCGAAGCTGTTCTGCTCGGATTCGCTCTCAGTGTCGTCTTCGGAGCTCCAGCTGTAGCCCTTCGACATCGGCGCGGTGTAAGAGCCCTGAGGCTGGGCCTCCATCTTGGTGACAGACGCCTCAAGCTGCGTGTGCATCGCGTGGATCCAGGCGTTGAACTCGGCCATGATTGGGAGTAGATCTGTGTTGGTGGTCCTGTGGACGAACGCCTGTTGGCTGTGTTGTGGTCTTGACAATTGGAGAATGGATGTGTCAGGAGGATCCCGAGCTGTCGGCGTTGCAGCTTCCCTTCGGCAAAGCCGACGGTCTGTCGTTCCCACGTGCGTGCTGCGTGGCTGCGGGCACGGGTTCGAAAAGCGGTGGACAAAAACTGGTCGGCCCAGCGCACCCGGGAGATTCTATTCCGGATTATTGGCTTGAGGCAGAATCGCGCGACCAGCGGGTGGTTCGTGGTGGGTCTTTCGCGGGGTTGAACCTGCGCCAGGTCGCAAACGCCAGAGCCATGCGGGGGCGGTGCCCGCGAGCGAATCTGTCGTGTGATTGGCTGCTGGGACCAGGCAGGCCACGAGACAGACGCCGTTCGACAAACGGCTCACCCCAGTTAAAAAAAGCCTGGACCGATTAATGACTGTTTTACTGGACCGTCCTGTGTTGAGACGCTGTTTACACGAGGGAAGATTCGTCCTGAACCTTCTGGAACCAGCTTGCGGCATCTTTGCCGCGAGAGTGAAGGTGCACTAGCGAATCTTTCCGTCGGATCATGTTCGGGTAGCATGGTGCCGGTGCCATACAGTGGAGACGCTCGCAGACCAGCACGGATGGATGGCAGCAAACTGTTGGTGCGACTCATGAAGTGTGTACTGTACAGTGTGATTGCCACGATCGGCGCAGGGGTGGTCAACGCCCCAGCAACCTGCGACGGGCTCCAACGGCAGAAGGAAATTGAATTCTAGTGTGTACACGTTGGCGCGATGCGGCGCCAACGCGCTGTACCGGTACTGTAGGCGGAGAAGTGGCCACGAAGCAGCATACGAACCCTCCGACCAGGCATTTACAGCATTGATTGTCGCTCGGTTGACGAGGAGAAACACAATCCACCATGCTTCCATGCGCCAGCGCAAAGGGCAGAAGTGCAAAAAGCAGAAACAAGATTGCAATCGTGAATGGGGAAAGGGATCGTTCAGCCATGCGCGCGTCTCGTCCCGAGAATCTTGGATTGAGCATGAAGTTGCCGGTGCGAAAGAGTATTGGCATTAGCTGTGGTCGAGCTTCGAGGCCAATTTCCCCACGCAGCTTCCCAGCCAGCGATCCGAAATACAATGGAGCTCTGCACTCATATCTACAGTATCCAATTACGAGACCCGACGCTCATGGTCGTCAGGTGTCGCAAAGCGAAAGATCTTCGCCCATCTGCCGCCGGACTGTGTTGGATTCCAACACAGTCCAACTTGGATTGCAACCCAACGCTTTCTGTTGGCATGTCGCGTGAAGCGGCGCAGCTCCTTGTCCCACGAACAGTTGACTTCATTTCGATCTTATCCTTCCCAAGACGACGCTAAGCGTCACGCTTGGAGTACAAGAAACGCAGAGTTGCACTCGTGCGTACCTATCACAGAACACGCCAAGATGAAACAGAGGCGATGAAGTGGAGGATCTTATGCAGTGACGTCAACTCAGATGAAAGAGGCCAATAAATAGTGTCATTATGTTGGCGTTGTGCGTCTACCGCATCTAAATACCGTCTATCGCTACTATCGCTACAGATACTAGAACTCCGCTATGCTTACAATTCCATGTCGAAAATCTCTTCGTCTTCATCCGACTGAGTGGTGGTAGAATCACATGATGAGGGAGTCGAACGTGATCGAAAGCTCATGCCAGACTTGTCTCCATGTTGGGTGCGGAAGTAGGCAAGGTTTCCAAAGAGCATGAGATCTTCATCGTCAATCTCAAGCGAATCGCGGCTGTAGTACTCCTCAGAATCGCGCTCTGAGCTGTGGACTGAAGATTCATCGAACTCAAAGGAGTGTCGAGCACAGTCTGTGTGTGTCGCCGCAGGAATAGAAATTGGTGCAGTGCGCTTGCGACGTGTCGTGAGCTTGTTGGCCTTCTTCTCACCAAAGAAAACGTAGTTGCCGTACTCGCTGTCCGAGTCGGAATCGGAGTCCGTGTCTGCCCATGAGGAAGCAACGCTGGCAAGGCTTTCTGGGGCGCCTTCTGTTCGTAATTCGCTCATCCAATGCGCGAACGACATGGCAATGGGATGTGTGTTGTGAGGTGTATGGAATTGTGGGTGGAGATGGGGGATCACCGCGGACGCTTGCCTGGCGGCTTTGAGGCGTGCGGCGTGAGTTGGTCGCGGGTAATTGCAGAATGAACTACCGATGAGCGCGTTTATTGCAGTTGGGCACTCGAGAGAGGAGCACGCGCCAAAGCAGCACGTGCCGCAATCACCAACAATCACTCCGCCCTCAGCTTTCCTTTGCAGCCGTCGCAGTCAGTCGCTTTTTCCCACGGCAGGGAGGCAGGCACCGTCTGCCGGATCCCCTAGCCCTGTCACATCCCAAAATAAAGAAACCACCAATGCCTTTGGTCCAAAGGCGGTCTGGCTGAGCCAATCAGAGCAACAAGAACGTTCTTGCTGTGGGAGCCACGTGCGTGCAGGTCTTTGCGTCACACCCAACTTGACTCCTTTGTGACAACCAGCTCCAAGCTGTCTTTTAGGCACACTCCCGTCAAAACACAGAGCGATAATTGGCTGGCACCGCTGCCTTGGCGCCCAATTGAACGAAGCTCCATTTAGATGTCAACCAACAGTTCTACAGACTCTTCCAGAAACATAGGCACGCGCCCAAAACAGCGGCAGCGAACACTCTCATGGCACCGACACCGGAGCATGTGGCCGCGTCCGTACAGTACCGGTACAGGAACCAGCTCCTGATCCCGCCACATGAGTGAATGATGCAAGATTCTCTACATTCGTCTCAACTTCGGACCACTCGAAATGGACTCCGCAGCCAATCAAGGCGTCACGGATCTTTTTGATCGCTTTAAGCCGTTTTACAGCTCATCTACCCGGACTTTCCCGGACCTCTTGCGTGCCTTTTGGGCCCGTCCTCTTAGAGGTCCTGTACAGTGTACGTTACATAACTCTCAAGGTACTCTGGGGTCCACTGTGGCTCGTCAAAATGGCCGGTGTTCGCACACCTTCATCCATAGTAAATCGGCTCAACTTACACAGGGTCTACAGTAGTTTGGGAGACTTCTTGCCTTTTTCCTGCTTGATCCATGTCATCTACGACGAGGCTAGGCCAATGACGCCAGAGGTTGGCTTCACCCGCAGAAATTTCCGTTGTTGGCTTGACGAGCGTTGGTCGTGACTTCAGGGGGAGTGATTCACACGTGGATCCAGCACAACCGAAGGCACGTCACCTCACGAATTGTCGTTCGGAAACGACTGGTGGTGCTGGCCTAGGCACCTTTTCCTTGTTGGTGTTGATGCACGGTTGTTGTGGCGTGCCGTATCTTCGCACTGGTCCTGCGTCCAGCGCCTTTGTAAGATCGCCGGAGCAACGACACTGTCTCTGTGGGTTGTCGCTTGGTCAAGGAGGCTCGACCGACGCAATGCTGGTATCGTTTGGTTGTGACGAAGCTCGTGGAGTGCGCGTCCACATGTGACGTGATTTACAGGAACCACGGCGCCAGAATCGTTGATTCAGCCAATCCGCGTGCCGAATATCAATTCTGCGCACGTCAGTGTCGACACCTCTGCATCTCAGATTCAGATTGGCTACAGGAACGATCCACTCCATGCGACGCGCCATTTTCTTAAGATTCGACCTGGAAATCAAAATTGAATAACTTTAAGGTTACAGAGGGTTACATGTATTTGCGTACCTCACGAGATGCAGCGGTTGCTGTGCGGCGAACACCACGTTGGGTGCCGTGATGCCGTCAGGAAGAGGCGTGCCTGGTCGCCATGACCTTGTACGGTAGCCCTCATGTGCAGGCAGCAGTGCCGGCTTCCCAGCATACGACAGGCACGCGCACCAATTTCACCACGCCAGCGCCGACTCTATCGACTGAGCGAGCCAACGCCACGCAACTTTCCCAAGTGTTCGAGCACTTGGTTGCTCAGGTTGCTGCATGGACAGCGCGCCTTGCGCAAGATCGTGCCTCTGCGCTATCCGCCGACGCCATCTCTGCGTTCAACAATAACCAGCCTCGCTCGCCGCATGTGGCAACGCCAACGTTACACGAAAGCAGTGAGAGTCAGTTCGCCGAGGCCGCGTCATCGCCCGCGAGCTCTCCGACCGTGCGCGTAGTACGTAATAAGCTGTCACCTTCGCGGCGGCATACGCAGCAAACTCCAGGCGAAGATGCCGCTCTGTTCTTCCAACCACAGGCGACCCAGGCGGTCCGGCTTGTACCGCCCAGCACCAGCGTCGGAGAAGGGTCCATCTCCGGCGGGGCAGCTGCTCGACCCACTGCCTTGCCGTCGCCCAAGGCAACGGCACCTGCCAACACAACTTCAACAGCATCACACTCGCCCACCACTTCGGATCACAATCAGACGACATCCAGTCCAACGGCGGCGCCGACGGCTTCTGTTGGTCAGGACGACATGACCAACACTTCGATGACCAACATTTCCTCGGCAACTTCAACCACTGCATTACCCCCATGGCTCACGATGGAACTCGAGACGTTCTTCGATGCGGCGCTGGCGCCCGCGATCCAAGGACGCGAGACGCAACTTGTGAACGTCATGCACGAATGTGTGGTGCAGGAGCTGCAGCTCAAGGAGCGACGCGTCCAAGAGGAGGCAGCGCGTGTCGCTACGCTCGAAGCGCAGGTGAAAGAGTTTGAGATTTTGCGAGACCACTTCCAGTCCAAGCTCGATCGTCGTGTGGCAGAGAACAACGCGCTGCGCAAGGATTTCTACAAGCAGCTCCTTATGCTGCGCGAGCTTGTTAGTAAGCAACGCAATGACCCTCGCACACTCAAGGCGCTGGATGAGGTATTGGCCGCGGTGGCCACGGGTGGGAAGGTCGACCCAGGAGAAGCACTCGCTGCTGTGTCAATGCAGACAGGAGCTCAGAAGAAATCAGCCAAGGTAGATGACACAGCGCTTTCCTCGCCGACGAGTAATTCGAATGCAATGGCGGTGCGTCGGGAGAAGGATAAGTGGGAGCAGCGAGCGCGAGAGGCAGTGTGAGTAGATAGGAAGGGTTGTATAGGAACAGTCGCTGATGAGGCATGGATGTGATGTAGTGCCGAATCCCAGCAATTACAAGAGCAAATTCTTCACCTGAAGCAGCAACTAGAAGAGGCACGCGGAATGGACGGTAAAGTGTGGTTCGCGAATGCTCAGCATGGAATTTATGAGCGGCAACGCATCATCGATAGTGTCTTCAAGTCAAGGTGCACCTGGGAAGAAGTGGGGGATGCTGTTGTCGAGCTCCTCAATAACGAAATGGTGTGGGAGGCTGTTGAAAACAGTGCCTACCGTGAGAAAAGCCGTGTTTCGCGTGGGCTTGAGGCTGTTTTACTACGGGTTGAATCAATCGGACGGATCCGTGAACACGAGCAAGAATACTCCTTGGCGGATCTTGAGACAGAAATGGTTGGTCATAGTGACAAGAGACACAATGATCGAAGGCGGTCCGCATTTTCGCAAGCCTCACGACTCATTGCATGTCGCGCATGCAACGGTTGTGGATATTTAGAGGCATCTGCATGCAATCAGAATGCAGATTACGATGACGACTCATATTTGAGGAAGACGCTTGCACAAGTCCTGGAGCTAAAAACGTCTTTAGAAGAAGCGAATAATCGGACAAACCAAGTTGAACAACAGTTACTCCGCACAGTAATGGAGGGTGCTCAAATCAAGGAAAAGCTTGAAAAGATCGAGTTTGTGCGCAGTCATAGTGTTGATTGTGCACTTCAAGTTGACCTTGATGAGGAGGAAGAAGTCAATATCGATGAGATCACGAATGCTCACAGTCAAGACGATGGGGAGTCTACCTTATCACACCAGTCTCGGCATCGTGGCGCCCGTGCTCGTCAATACGAGCATCTAATAGTTGAGCTGAAGAATCTTCTCGTTGAACGTGACGCTGCCATTATTCACCTACGATCGACAGTTACAGATGCTCAAGCTCGACTAGTTGCCGTTCAGAGGGCTTCGCAACAAGAGCAAGAGCAACTTCAGCGTGAGTTACAAACGTTGAAGTCGTCGCTTGTGATCGCACTGAAGAATCGAAATGAGCGCATCGAAGAAAAGCAAGCAAGTGTAAAACAACTACTGAAAGGCTTCAGTCGCAAACAATCAAACATACCGTCAAAGAACTTCTTAGGACTAGACACGACCAGTTCGAAGATCATGCGAGACACAAGCGACAACGGAGAAGCATCAGTCGATGATGAGAGCGATACGGATGATGTATACATTGACGAGTTCGAAGTAGATGAAGAAGACGACGTCAAGAGATCTGAGCTAATTGCTAGAAGGTACTCAGAAGCCATCAGCCGTGTGCAAAGGGAACATGACGAACAGCAAACGAGGTTAAAACACGCGGAAGATGAACTGAGTGAAGAAAGTGATCGGAGAAAGCGAACAAATAGCATCACCATGGGAAACATTGTGGTTACGATGACTTCGCACCCACGTGACCTATTCAAAGCTCTATCCTCCACACACCAGGGACTTTTGAGTCTTCGTCGTTCCTCGCATCGGTCTTCAGCCCTTCAGACGGATCGACTTCTGACCCTAACAATCCACCTCGCTCATATCTCTGAAGAACTTGCGATGGTGAAGAAACGAACAAATGCTGAAATTGAGTTCTGGAAGCTTGATTGCGAGAAATTGCAAAACGCAAACGATCTTCTTGCTGCGGATCTTCGAAAGGCTCAAAGTATGGTTGAGGAGGTTCATCAGAGAGCAATCAAGGTCGAAGAGACAGCCGCTCCACAAGTATGCCCAGTCTGCGCAAAACACGAAGCACGCTTACTTGCTATATCATCACATCTGCTTGAAGGGAGAACTACGCCTAGTTCTAGTTATCTTCAAGACAGTGATGACAGACAAACACCTGCCCGGACTATGACATCGCAAAGTCAGACGCAAAGCGCAACTCTCTCTCCACAAGAGAAAAGAGAATTATGCTCAATACTTGTGGATCTCGAGAATATGTACTCAACCTTAAGTTCAGCGAAGCAGTACCAGGCCAAATCTGTGATTGTGCGAGCGCTCGCCGGTCGAGACACTGGTATCGAGCCACGTGATTTTTCCCCAAATCTCCCCTTCGTTGGCGCATCCGAACGAGACCGTCGTGCAACGACTACAGGTGTGGTTTCGTCTGAACGGAACCCGCTCCTCGAGCGTGCTCAACAAATACGAAATGCATCAGAAGGTCTATCTGCAGCTGGTCGAAAGAACGATTCGAGGAGTAGCCTATTCAGAGCTTCAGTTGCGGACGCTTTTGAAGTATTTAATGAGAGTTCAGAAACTAGAGACGAAACATTGGTGTTGCAAGGATCCGCGATTCAAATGACCCGCGATGGTAATCCCAGTATTCCAAATCATCACAGGAAGAAAATCGTGCGAAAAGTTCTATCCGAACATGAAGTTGTTCTCGGCCGACGTACACGTGGCAACCAAAATATTGTGTTGATGCCTCAAGAAGATCGACACATATTTGTGGCGTCTGGGCTTGAAAAACAGAACGAATTTGAACAACAGCCTGAAGATCCGTGCAATTCAAATGTCTCTACGTTCATAGATGAAAATGGAGAGGTTGTATACTACGTCGACGTTGAGGTTCCCGATGACGGAGACAGCGAGGATATTGAAGCAGGGCAGACTATACAGCAAGATTCAACCTCTTTGTCTTCGATGTTGCATCCACCAACGCACTCCCCGCATGCAAATAATGGCGCCAGTTTCTCCCGTCGGTCTGAATACTCTATTCATATTCCTTCGCCAGATAATCCTGTCGTGGGCGCGATTGTTTCAGGATCGCGGAGGTTGATGTTAACAGGAGAAGAAATTGACAAGGACCCCGAAGTCATCGAGAAGTTGCGGGAACTCGTTCAGCATAATCGCACCACCACAGAACTACTTGCGTTGAACAACTGGAAAATTCTTCTGTCGCACCTTCGCGCTGCAGGCGCCCAAAGACGCCTCGACTATGTGTGTTCGTCCCCATACTTGATGAATGTTATGGTCTGTACTTACTCTTGCCTGATCATGTAGATAAATGAGCGTTTCCGAGAGGCGATGCCTGCGAACAAGCGAAGTCTTTCACCAATATCAGGAAATAGATCCCTACCAATAGCCGTAAGGACAACGATGCAGAAGCTTCTACAAAGCCATGAGCTTGCGATTGATGCAATGATACGTGAAAGGAATGAGCTTAAGAAAGAGTCAAGACGCGCTCAAGCTCAGGTGCGATTCTCACTACCGTAGTTGTGGTCAATTTGCAATTCTATTCACGTGGTATGTTCTTAGCTCATTCACAGCGCCTCAACTGTTCTGACCACACTAAGTCAGAAAATCAGGTCGCGCACTCCGAGTTTGGTTAGTTTTCCTCTGGTCCATCTCAGCCGGGATGCGTACCGACAACGTTCTCCTAGTCCAAAAAATTCGCCAAACCGCCCTGTTTTCCCTTCGGTCCGGGTTAACCTTAGCGAGATACCTCCCACCCAGCACATCCCTACGTTCCATTTTCCTATATCAACTGGATCATCTATCTCAGAGACGCAAATAACATACCCTCCCGTCGACGAGACACCTTCAGCATTGCTGTGCAACTCCAGAGTGGTGCCTCCAGTCAAAGATGGGGGACGACTAGTTGACTCTTACGTTCCGTCCATTTTCGAGAACGACAATCGATTTCCGGTGTGTAAAGTTGCTTCTTTGAAGCATCGGCTGAGCTAATATCCGATTGTTTTGTAGCAACGTGCTGTCAAGTTTGTCCCTGCTGGTGACAGCGATGAACCCTCACTCACTCACTCAACATCAAGCATCCGTTTTCCAAGTGTGTCTCCGTCAACAGCACCCACAAAATCACCTTCAAAAGCAGGACTAGCTCTTGATTCTCGACGTACGTTCCATTCTAGCAATTGAAATGGTAATGGATTACTGACCATGACTGCGCTGATGTACAGGACTAACTCACAGTGCAGGTGTGACACGGTTTGGCACTCCGAATGCCGAATATGGTGAGACTTCCCCCCCTCGAAACTACTATCCAACGCCCCCACCTGTGGGCGAAGGAGGCCCGTCAGGCGGGTTTCGGCGTCCATCTCGACCTCAGTCGTCTCCAGCTAGCATGGCCCCGAGGGTAACCAATCCTCAACTGTAGTGCGACAGTGATCCAGGCCAACCAAACTAGGGTCTCGTAAGACCACGCTATTCCAAGTCGCGTAGGGATGAAAAGGCAACCAAGACACAATCACTGAAGCAGGGTGGGGAAATATCCTTCGTCAAGATGTTCATTTCATCAATAGTGACTTTCCAACAGATCGTTTCAATGGTTTCGCAACCATCCAAACTTCATTGAAAAGTCGACACCTGCAGAGAGAAGAGTTAGCGTGTCAGAACGACTGTTCGCTGAGCACTTTTTATCGTACCAAAATGGAAGAGCATCGACTGAATGATATAGAATATCCACAAGATCAACTTCCCCTGCACCTCGGTGATATGCGTGTCGAGCACAAATGCAACTTGGTGCAGGGTTGAAATGTTAATTTTGCGGCCGATATAGATTGCAATCGGCAAGAAAGAAGCCAACTCCAGTGCTGAGTACACCAGCACATTCGTGATCGTATCATTGAGATGATGTGGTGTCAAGTAGGCAAGGCGAGGGTAGTACGGACGGTTGGGAAGACGTGACATCGCAGTCATGTACATGGAGTAAATGATTGGCATGATAACCTCGGTAAACTCGACCAACAGTGTGAACTCGACAAGGATGAGAAGTTTGTTTGTGCACTGGACAAAGCTGATTCGCTGGTTTAGCGTCCATATCTGAAACAGCGGTGACGATGTCGAAGTTGTCCCAGAGAGCACTGACGTTGCCATCGTTTCGGGTGACATCGGTGTTGGTACGTCGTGCTGGCCCTGATTGTCTTGTGCTATAGTGTCCAGTCGTGTGGTGCCATTTGCATCGCAGCTGGATGAAACTGGAACGATCATAGCTGTTGATGGCCGCTTCAAGGTAAAATGCGAGTGTCTGGCGACAATAATCCGCGAGCTCTTTTTTGACATCTCTGTGAATGTCGTGCTTGCTCGGCGGCTGTCACTCTTACACAGATCGCCTCGGAAATTTCTCAGCCGAATCAGCGAATCATTTCGCACCTGCGCATCTTGAGGAGCTCAAGCGATATATCGATAACCGATCGATGCGCCATGTGTGGCGGCAACTTTGCCCGAAGCTGAGTGAGCTCACGTAGAATCACGTTGATGTCGATATACGAGAAGAAAGCCTGGCCCATATCCATCAGCATCACTAGTGCTGTCGTAGTGTACGCAGAATTGTTTTGCATTGAGCACGACACGTAAAGCGCATTGAAGACTTCTGCATTGAAGATGACAACTTCGGGCTTCAAGTCATTGACATTTTTCAAGTTTTTGCCAATCAAGTTCTTCAGGATAACCTTCAGTAAGCCTAATAAGACAACAAACGGTGACTGTAGTGGTCCGACTTTGCTCCACGCGAAGATGTAGGCGGGGTACACGAGCGTCAGAGAGACTTGTGAGGCGAAGACAACTAAATATTGCAGTATGTCGTCGACGAGGGAGCGATCTCGCTTCAGTCGCTGTCCCCACACCAAGTAGCAACCAGAGAGTACAGCCGGGAGCCACATGCTTGTACCGAATACCAACCCAAAAGGGAGTGGGAAGCCAACGACATGTGCGCAGAAAAACTGGAAACCATCGTGGCCCATGTGGCCACAGCGAGCATTGCTCGCCTGCTGATTGGAAGTCGGGGTAAGCAGTGACGGAACTGCTCCAGAATACCCAACGTCATCAAGAAAACTGAAATCAATTCCGAATCCAGAAAATGTAGTTCTGATAAATACCGTCATTTGGGTCCGCAAGGTGGACGCAGTCCGTCAGCACGATGAGAACCAAACAGGGGAATGGTGTCAGAAGACAAACTATCATCACCCGGAGCAGACCAGTCTCGCGGTAGTATTTATCGTACGCGCGAATGCGACGGACCGAGTACTGACCATAAAGCTCGACTTGCAGAGAAACCCAGATATCGAGCCACTTGGTCGCTACAGCACGTAGACCAGGAGGAAGCTGTGCGACGAAGGGCGGGGCAGGATTCCCATACATCTCCGTTTACGCGTGGTGGCTCTTGTAGTTGTGATAGGCAGCCTGGTGGATAGGAATAGTCGGAACAGATCCCTGTCCTCAACATAGAACTCAGAGATGACATCGGCTTCTGTAAGTGAAGTCTACTAGTTTTAGCTGTCTGAATGCTGCATCTAGTCGTCGACTCGAGTACTTCTGTAAAGTGAGAGTTGACCTGCTACCAATGATTCAAACTTCATCGAGAAGTCGACGCCTGCACGATTTCACACCAGCAGACCAGTCAGATTGGATTGGTTGCGGAGGTCACGACAGCGCACTCACCAAAGTGGAAGAGCATCGACATAATGACGTAGAAGGTCCACAGAATGAGCTTGGACTGCACTTCTGAGGCGTGTGTATCCAGAACGAAAGCGAGCTGATGGAGAGAGGAGATTCTAAACTTGCGACGAAGGATGAAGGCGATAGCAACGAACGATGTGGACTCCAACGCCGAGTACGTGAGAACGTTGCCCACAATTGATAGAAAGGCGGCCAAGCGAGAGGGTGGCAAGCTGCGGGTAGTACTGCCGATTTGGTAGGTGTGACATAGCGATGATGTACATACTGTAGATGATGGGCATGATCACTTCTGTGAACTCGATCAGCAACACGAACTCCGTGACGAAAAGAACTTGGGTCGTATATCGAACGACGTCGACGCGTTCGCCAATCGTGAGCGTCTGCAAAGGGGAGCTTTGCTGGGCTTTTTTCGGGCTGCTTTCTTCAAAGGCTTGGTCAGTGGCCGCAAGTGGTGAGCGACCGACGAGCTTAGCTGGTCGAGTAGACTCTGTTGAAGTCGGATTACAGTCAGTGTCAAGCGGCGTCTCGTGGGGTTCAGTCTCGACTGCACCTGGAATAGCTCGCAGCGTTGGGTTTGGAGGCGCTGCAGCGGGTGCCAATCCGACATCCGTTGTCATTGGCACGAGAGGCGCGCTGGATGCGACTGCCCACTGGTCGTCTGTCTCAGTCTGGCCTTGGCAATGGACAACTCGGCTATTGGTGCGCGGCTTGTTCAAGAAACTCTGGCAAGCCCTGGACTGCAGTCGAGGATGGCTGCCGACGATAGGGTCTTTGAGCAAGTCGACGCAAATATCAAGAACGGTATTTCTAGATGACGTGCTGACGTCGATCGGCATCTTGTCGGCAAGTTTCTTCAGATACCCCAGCATTTTATTGATGTCCCAAACGGAAAGCCACGCCTGGGCAAAGTCGGTGATCATGATCACAGCTGTCGTGACATTGGAGGTTGAATTCTGCATGGAGCATGACACGTAAAGTGCGTTGAAGATTTCGATGTTGAAAATCACGACCTCCGGCTTCACGTCGTCCATGTCCCGCATGAAGTAACTGATCCAATTCTTCGTGACGATTTTCATGACAGGAAGGACCAGAACGAAGAGCGTCTGGCGATGCGAGTCAAGGTTATTGAACACGTAGATGTACCCGGGGTAGATGAGCGTGATCGATACTTGGCACATGAAGACGACGAGGTAGTTCTTTAGATCATCCCGCAATGATGGGTCCTGCCCAAGACGCTTCCCCCAGAGGGCGTAGCAGCCCAGAACAATCGCCGGTGTCCAAGTAGTTGTGCCGACGACAAGTCCAAATGGCAGCGGAAACCCAATCAAGTGAGAGCATAGGAACTGGAAGCCGACGCCCGAAATGGTGGCAAACCCCGTAATGACGATCATAGCCTTGTTGCTGATCGGGAGTCGCGGAAGACAGTTGCGAAACTGCTCCAGGGCGGAGAGGGAGATGAAAGCGACAGTGATAAGATCGCGAATCCAAAACACATAATTCCTATAAATCCCTCCGCTCGGGTCAGCCATGGGGATGCAGTCCGCCAGTGTGATGAGTATCAAACATGGTAGCGGTGTGAGCAAGCATACAAGAACGACTCGCATCCAGCTCTTGTCTCGACAATACGTGTGCAAAGCGCGCACCCGACGAAAGGAGTATCGTCCATGCAATTCGACTTGGAGTGCGATCCAAGCGTCAGCAATGGTCTGTGAGGCACTTCGATGTGTACTGGTAGAGCTTCGGCGGCGCCTCGAGGATGCCATCTCGACGGTGGTTGCTGGCCTACTTGTTGTTGGACTCACTGGGGTCGTCATATTGGTGGTGTCAGCCATGGCGTTGTCTGACATGCTTGGCGAGATCTTGACTCGTTCTCGGCGTGGCAGGCGGATGCGATCAGCACGCGGCTGTTGGAACGCGGAAACGTCCATCGCATGCCTCGTACGCCTCATACGCCACAAAGTCACTCAGCAGTCGTACGACCAGATGCCCTAGCTTGCTTGTGGTGAGATCCCTCCAAGTAATACGCAAGGGGTCCCGTGGTCCGATCAGATCGAACACTTGAGTCTACACAAATGGAACAGATCCGAGAATGAGGAATACAGGTCTATGCAGACGGAAGGCTTACCCGTAGTCGAGTGACAGTATCAGAGAGCTGTTCGGATGTACCTTGGGCATCATCAGGACGATGCTCACGGATCTTGAGTACGAGATCGCGAAGAAAGACATCAAGGGAGAAGGCGTCGAGATAGCTGTGGTTATGGATATCGAGTACGCTCCAGAAGAACTGTAGTGCAATCAAACACAGTTCAAATCTTCTCGTGTGGATCAGATCACAACGATCTCACGCACCCGAAGTGAGGTCAAAGATGTTTTGTCGGCCATGAGCAGAGTGAAGTCGATGTAGGCGCGGTAGTCCATCTCGTTATCCGGTGGAAACGTCTTTGTCTCCGCAAACACTTGGTTCACGAATGCTTGGGTTAGGTCGTGCGTTGGTGTGAGTTCGATAGGGTTGAACGCCTTCTTCTTGCCATAATCCATGAGCTCATTAGTGCTAATCATACCGTTTTTGTCTCGGTCTAGCTGGATATATTGTCTGTGAATTTGTCGGATCGCGTCGGGTCGAAATCGATTGGATTCAATAACGAAGTGCTTGTGCAGCCGAGGATCCACAAGCTGCAGCCACTCGAGAAACACTGGACACGTGACAATATCATCTATCGAGACCCCACTTCGGACTGCCTTGAAGTCGTGCCGCAGAACGATCATCCGCGTGCAGATGAGCTCATAATACGACTGAAAGTCGGGCTATAAACCACAAGAATCGTAAGCCTCCACGCAACCACAGACGCTGTAGTGTCGTACGTCGACTTCTACGAGATGCTCCGACTTCATGGAGCTCGAGATTCGACGTTGAATCATCGCCGTCAGCTCGTTCTCGGTGACGAGTCCGTTCCCTGACCCTTCTGGCTGTTCAAGAAGGAAACGCGAAGCTACCAACTGGTGATGTAGCTGGTAAAGGAACTCGAGCACAGTGTGGCCATTCACTTTGCCGTCTTCATCCTTGGGGAGCTGTAGGCGTCATCAGACAATGACATCACCCAACACTCGAGACATAGCTGACGTACCATCAAGAACACCTCAGCAGTCAGCATGGCGTTGAGCTTGTCTGATTTGGCCATCTGGAGGACTCGACACCAGTCGCTGTACGACAACGACACGAGCTTGTGGTCGGCCAGTAGCCGGTCGATAACACGGACGCTGGACGGCACCGCCGTCTTCTTCATCAGGATCTTTTGGAATCCTGACAGCGTCGGTATGTACGCAAACTCGCATATAGATTCCGTGGCGCGTTGTAGCTCATTCGGTGAGAGCAGTCGCTCGTCAATGCGCGCAAGAACTCGCTGGCGACACAATGCACGGGTCTGTTCCGCAGCGATACTGTCGTCGACGTCGCCTCTCTGCAAGCCAGCAGGAACACTAACATCAGCCACCCACTACACATGCAACATATCTCCCTTACTACTATTCCTACAGGGAAAAAGAAGCGCGGGATGCGCTCGAAGCTCTGTCGCCTCTCCAGCGGCGTCGTCGTCGTGCATGGTGTCGTCATTCTCGACTACTGCACTTT
>KE463922.1:25413-46668 GCA_000387445.2 Pythium aphanidermatum DAOM BR444 | reverse complement strand
CAAAAGTGACTAGTATACTAAGCCAAGCTAACGACCCACCGAACTGACCACCACTCTGCTGTCGTCGGATCGCGTCGGTCCGGTCCCTTTGGAGCTCCTCGCGTTGCGTCCAAGCCCAAGCGATCGACGATGGTGGTCGTGGCCGTGGCTGTGGCCGACGCCCCCACTCAAGAGCTCAGCGCCACTGACCAGCTGCGCTATGGCTCCATCCCCAAGCTCGCCAAGCGCTGCAGCGACGGCGAGCGCGCGCCAGAGCCGCTGCTGCCCTTTGCGCTCAGTGCGGCCGAGTCGTCGCGCCTCGCCAGTCGCATGGCGCCATGGTGGCGCCGCCTGCTCTTTGAGCTCTTCGACCGTGAACGCATGAAGCACCGAACGGCGACGCTTGCTGATTTGTGGCCACTGCCGTCAAGTTTGCATACGCGGCATGCGGTGCAGGCACTGCAGCTGCAGTACGCCAGCCATCGGAGCACGCTACCGCTTGCATTGCTCTGCATGGAATGGCCGCGCTGGTGGAGAAGCGCGCTCTTGCAGGCATGTGCTGCAGCACTGGACGCTGCAACCCCTCTACTAGTGTTTCGGTTGATGTCGGAGGCGGTTGGTTTCCGAGAGCACGCGGAGACTGTAACGCAGGGCTTTAGTTTCTCTGTTGCGGGTTGTGTGTTTGGAATCTCCGTGCTACTCGTAGCCAGCACTATCGTGAATGCTCATCAAGCGCACGTCGCTCACCACATGCGTGCTCGAGTGACGGGAGCTCTTGAGTCTATGTTACTTCGCCACTTTGTGGAAACCCCTGTGACGACCCCCCATCCATCAAGCTTTCACATCGCGTCGGTGAATAGCAAGTTCCGCGACGATATACCAGTCATTGCTGAAGCCCTTGCAGAGTTGTTTACGCCCCTGACAGTATTTTTCCAGTTGCTTGTAGAGCTACTTGTCTTGTCACAAGTTGTGGGATTTCCATTTCGACTCGGCGTATATGCTGTTCTCATGCTCAGTGGCGCATCCATTTTTGAGTCATTTGCAAAACAGCACTCACTACAGGAAAGACGGGCGCGTCAGCTGGTGTGGCGCTCGTTGGTTTCAGATGCTCTCCAGAACATTCTCGCCATCAAACTGCATGGGTGGGAATCAAAAATGCTCATGAAAATTCTTACTGCAAAGAACTGGGAGCGTGTATCTCGCTCGGCTGTCGACACTTGGAAGATGGTTCAACTGTGCTTCCAAGGCGAGTCTGTTACTGGTGCCATGATGGTGTCATTGATCTGTTGGCTCGCATTCGAACGTCCATCCGTTCTCTCATCTCCAGCAGTAGTATTCACAACGCTGGTCCTAACCTCACGCATGCACACACACGTCAACATCATCGTTCATCGGTGCGACCGTATTGTAAAAGGTTTCGTCGTGGCTCAAACTCTTGATCAAGTGCTTCGAAACGACACAGAGACTGTCGCGCAACTGCCAATGGGCGATCCTGCCGTTCTGCAGCTTGAGCGGGCAGTATTCATTCCACATCACGAGTCGACATCTGCCTCCATCACTTCGACTCTGTTGGCGAATGTGAACATAGCTCTACAAGCGGGCGAACTCGTTATTATTCATGGAAGATCCGGAGAAGGCAAGTCCTTGCTATTGGCAGGTCTGACGGGCCACGTAAAGCCTGTCTTCGGCTCGCGCCGAGTCAACCAACCGCGATGCCGTGTTATCGGCTATTGTCCTCAAGAACCATGGCTCCAAGCAACCTCTATTCGCGAGAATATTCTGATGGGTTCCAAACTTGATGAGAAGCGATACGCCTCTGTCTTGGATGCATGCTGCTTACTTGAGGACCTCAAACGATTCCCTGATGGCGATCTCGCCTCAGTAAATGAGCTTAATCTCTCGAGTGGCCAAAGGGCCTTGATTGCACTCGCTCGTGCTTGCTACGCCGATGCAGACATCATAGTTCTTGACTCACCGTTCGCGAACGTCGATCCAATTATCCAAAGTACGGTGTTTCGCAAATGTATCGTGAACCTTTTTATGACGAAGACCGTTGTGATCGCAACCCATAACCCTGAGATCATTGGTTCGAGTTTTGCGGATCGTGTGATTGAAGTAGAAAACGGGGCTGCATTTCAACAGCAAGCACCTCGAATTGCCTCGGTCCAATATACCAAGCGTATGGCGGCGCATATGTCAAAGCGCCCATGGCAGTCAAGCGTTGGAGAGCTAGGCAAGCAGAAGGAGCAATCGATCGTGAACACTCTCATCCATGTTGACGCGGTCCCAGCGATGGATATTGATTTCAAGTCCGATATTGATGCACTGCCGAACGAAACAATTGAGCACCCGGTTTCACTTACCATGCTCTGGGCATTGCTTCCCCGTCACCTCGTGCGGCGTCCTCTGATATTTCTCGGGGCTACGGTACTTGCCATGATACTGCTTGCGACGGCAAAAGATTTGTGGTTAGTGAAGTGGTGCTCCACGTCGATGTCGCTCGCAGATGACCTAGATGCAACAAGCTTCGTGGTAGGATTTGCCTTGATAGCAGCAGCCCAAACCGTCGCATCGGTGGGCTCATTTGTTCTTCACTGCGGTACATTTGATCAAGCCACCAATGAACTGTTCGGAGGCAGTGTCAAGGCTCTTCTTTTTGCTCCAGCCTCCGTTATTTCTTGCCGCCAACACTCGGCGGATGACATCGCAAGTCAATTGTTTGCTGGAGTCAACGTGGTAGAGGAGCGCCTTCCTGTGCTGGTAGCGATGGGCTTTGACACTGCGGCATCTTGCGTGATAATGACTCTGGTCATCGCATGGTACTCAGGTCTCCTTGGTTTTCTCGTGCTGGCCACTGGCTGGTTTACCCTCCACGAAATCCGCACAGCCTCGATTAGCATCCAGCTGAAGAATCTGGAGGCAAATGCTCGCAGACGCCACCAGTCACTTCTAACTGAGACGCTGCATGGTGGAACCGTCATTTGTTCTCTTGGCGTTGACTGTATCGAGCGTTTTCTCATTCGGCATGCCCATTCTGTTGATACTCTAACCCGTATCGGTCGACTCCGTCAGGTTTACCGGAATAACTGCAGGATCCGAGCTAGTGTTCTCCCCATGTATCTTGGTGTTGTCATCGCCCTTGCGGCGCAGCATGAAGACATCGCCCCCGCAGCACTGGGTTTGTGCATTTATTACGTCCTCTCGATCTCTCAAGTCATCCTGGTGTTTCATTTCGTGCTTCGTGAACTTCTCCAAGCTATTGGACATATTCGTTCGCTCCAGCATCTCGTATCCCTCGAAGCAGAAGAATCACCTGTCTCGAGTGCTTCACCACCTGCCTGGCTCCCAAGCGGCGTTATTCGGTACAAGAATGTTTCACTCGCGTATCCTCGCGGCGTTGGGCAACCTGACCAAATGGTCGTGACTGGTGTCTCGCTGGAGATTGGTAGTGGCGAGAAGGTTGGGATCATCGGACGTACAGGGTCGGGTAAGTCGTCACTCGTCATGGCGCTGTTTCGTATTCACCCGCTCGCATCAGGTCGAGTCCTCGTCAATGGTGCGGATATCAATACGATACCTTTGAATGTGCTTCGACGCAGTATGACTGTCATCTCGCAAACCCCCGTCTTTTTCAGGGGCACAATTCGAGAGTATTTGGATCCGTTCGGGGAGTATGCTGACAATGCCGGCGAGGAGTTGCTGTGGAGCAGACTTCGCTTAGTAGGACTCACCAAGCGATTTCGCTCTCTGGAAGAGCAGATCGAACACGCGGGCGGGAAATGGAGTCTCGGAGAGTTGCAAGTCTTGACATTCGCTCGCGCCTTGCTTAGACCCCAGCAGTTTCGACAAATCGTTGTCTTTGACGAATGCTTTTCCGCTGTTGATGCTGCTTGCGAAGAAGCACTGATGCACCTGCTGAAAACAGAGTTAGCGACATCGACAGTGCTTCTTATCACTCATCGCGTGGAGCAGATATTGTCCTTCGATCGCATTCTTGTGATGAGTAGTGGATCGATCGCAGAAAGTGGAAGTGCGTCGGATCTAGTCGGCAACCCGCACAGCATGTTTTATCAGTTCCTCGAGTCTGAAATCTTGTCCAATTGAGAGGCAGGCATTTTTGATTCCTTTTTTATGTATTGAACGGAGTTTATCTTCTCAACTCCAATTCAACTCCAAACATTCAAACTATGTTCGGAGTGCTGCGATCCGAATAAGCTGCTGCATCAACTGGATAATTTGGTTACGTGTGGCCTTCATCTCACTCGCGAACAGACACATTTCTTGGCGTCGCAACTCTCGCTCGAGCTGAGCATCCTGTTGATCGGATTGGAGCTTCTGCTCAAGACAAGCGATGAATCCTTTTGCAATGTCTTCCAGCGTATCACTGATTTGCGCGGTATCGCCTTCCATCAGTTCCAAGCGTTCGGTTCGAACACGTTTGGCTGGTGGCGGCGAAGTTTTTTCTGGGGTGATGGAACGAACCGACTGACTTTGCAGCCTCTTTTCCAAGATGGAAGAAGGATTTTGCACTGCGCGGTACTTACTCGTATCATTCATAAGCCCTGCCCCATTGACGGCGTATGATACGCGGCCGTTCATTTCTTGGCTGGTGCCAATGAGCGGCGGTGATTGGAAGTCCATCATTGACACCGATTTATCTCGAGTCGACAGTACCACCGACGTCTCAGGTACGGCAGAAGAGTCTTGTAGTGCAACCGTATCCGTGTCGACGCGTCCCAGAAGGTCTTGTAGCGCTGTCTCTTCATCGTGGGCGTCAAGTCGTGCGATCAACCTGTCCAACAACTCGACCTTTTCAGCATGCTGCTCGTTAGACGTTGACGTTCGTCGCAGGGCTGCATCCTGGCGCTCTCGTCGCTGTGCAACGAGTCGGAAGAAACGCGCGCGAGTCGCTGGCGCTGACACGTTGGTCAGTGAGCTTGTCGCGTCCGCGTTGAGGGCGCTCGCGACTTTTTGCCAGGCTTCCATGACGCCCCGACGCTGACTCCAGGGCGTCGATCGTTCCACCAGGCGCAGTAACATCACGTCGTCAGCACCCGAGAACTTCTGCCGCCCCCCAGTGGCTCCTTTCGTCTCCGTCACGCTGGTAGTCGTCGTCATTCTCATCATCGTTGCCCCCTTGGCGCCAAAATTGAAGTTGCCGGAGGAAGCATCTGAAATTTAACCATGGGGAAACTTCAACGAGCAGGTAATATACGTTAAAATACCGTTATAGTGATATAAAATACTGCATCAATGAATATGGAGAACGATGCTTATTCCTAGCGTCGATGTGCAGACGCCGTCTCACGGTGACGATCAAGTGTCTCAATGACCGAGGCGCGTCATAGCCGTCTGGACTGCCGTCCAGGTCGAGCTGCATGGCCACTACTCCTTCAAGCGGATGTGGCGATTTCATCAGTATTGCGCCTGTGCTCGTCTCACACGGGTTGTGCTTGTGTGTCTGCTCACGCCCCTGCCATGTCTGGCGCTCGTCACGTTGGTCGACAGCGTGCCTGCGGCTGATCCAAGCCGAGGCATTTACGCCAACTACGTGTTCTGGACCCGCGACTGGATCTTCAGTGCCTTCATCACAATCGCAGTCTTGGAGCAGTTCCGCACGTGCCTGCCGCGACTTCCTATCACTAATCGAGCTCTTGCGATCATCACGGTGTTTGCTACAAGTGCTGGGGTGGGGTGGCAGTTCACATGTGCGCACATTGTAGGGTTCCCATCACCGTTTGGATTTGTGGTCGGTGCGTTTGCTTGGACTCCGGCAGTCGTCGTGGGCTGCTACATCGTGTGGAGGAAGAAACTGGCCGAAGATCGCTCCGCCATGGCCGACCTGAAGCAATATCTGCACGTGTTCAATTGCAAAGTGTCGCTCACAATTATTTACCCGGCTTACATATACATCTTCAACTCTCTGAGCTCTGATTACCAGACCTTTTTCGTCATTATCCTGCCTTTGATCAAGATCGGTGCCAATAACTGGATGAGTCATTTTCTTCATGGCATGGACGATGTAAAACCTGAAGTTGTCATATTCAATGTCGAGATTTTTCATGCGCTGTATGTAGCCTGCTCGATGCAGAATGCAACTTCGATGAGGACGACAATTGCAATTATGGTCACTGACGCCATCCAAGCGTGGCTTTCGATCCTGGACATCAATTTCCTGATCAGGGACATTGACAAGTCTGCCAGGAAGCTACCACATAACGTGTCTCAGTCTGAGAGACGAACGCTGATCAACGTTTGTTTGGAGATTCTTGACGATCCCCAAGTAATTGGTCATCGCCGTCTAAGCTCGTCTGTGTACTTGTGCGACCGCTTCAGATCTCATCCGATAGTTCCCCTAGGAAGAATCATGCCTGGACCAACCCCTCTCGTTCTGTTGCCGAGTCAACCTTCACTCGGTGGGTCACAGAGATCAAGTGGAAATACGTGGAATCCAGACTATGAGCATATCGCAAACTCGCCTCGTGACACCAAGGTACAACCACTCAGTATGAACATAGAATCGTCCCAGACCATGAAGCCGAATCCAAAATGTAAGAAGTTGGGATTGACGCTCGACGAACGAGTTGAATTGGTGCAAAAAACCTCCCGTGTGCTGTTTGTGGCCGAATTTGTCGTGTTGGTCGAGTTTACCGAGGTCATGATGCCGGTGATACACAGCATTTGCATGGTTGCCACATCATACCTACCAAATCATGCTTATAACTCCCAGCTTGCGGCATTGGGAAGGGACCAACTCTTTTGGATTGTGCTTCAAGTCTTAACGTACTCCTTATTGGAGTTGATCTCACTCGCCATCGTTGCCTACCTGCTCACTCGCAAGTTAGGGATATCGCCACTTCACTTGCTCTCCTTTGTGCTCGACACACAGGTGACCGAAGTGCAATCCAAACTTGTTCTGTGGACATTTTACGTCTTGCAGTCAATGTTGTTCCATTTCGGTGAGTTTTTCTCGCTCATTAACCGCCCCTCTCGAAATGCTTATGCTGCATGAACAGGAGTCGACTTCTCGACGAGGGTTACATGGCTAAAAAATAACTGGCATTGAAAATGGCACATATGAATAGATATACTGACACATATGAATAGATATACTAAGAAGTAGTAGCAAGTCGACGTGATGGCGCTGCCGCATTAGAAGTCGGCGTGCCCGTGTTCAAATGAAGCCTGATGGTGAACTTCGGTGAGCCTACTACGAGCTGCTACCTTTGTCGAGCGATGAATTGGATGCGTGTGGCTGATGTTCATCCTACAAGAAAGTCGTGCGATTATCAGACAAGACAAAGTTTGCATCCAAGCACCAGCCATACCTGCAGTAAGGGCAGCACTTGCTTCCATGTGAGTTCGTGACAAGGGCATCGAAGCACTTGGCACACGTGAAGTGGTTGCATGGAAACGCGACTACTTTCGTCAGTTGCAAGTCGTAAAAGCAAATACTGCACGCACAGTCACCACATCATTCCCAAACCCTGACAGTATGAAAGCAACACGACAGACGCACCCGCACAGTAGTTTGTCATCAGCAAGCCGTGAAGCGAGGGCTTCATGACATTCATCCGAGTACGGACGAACACTTCCTCGAGAACGAGACCTGTGTCGAGCAGAAGCCCACGCTTCGAACTCGTCCGCACGTCCATCGTCTTCGTCTAGATGCATCGCTGAGATGTCTTCGATCAAACGCTCGCGCTCTTGTCGACGGCTATGGAGAGGTTCGGATCCGCCCAGAGGAGATAATGGGACTTCATCTTCGTCACTATCGCCCTCTTCTGCGGCTTCAGCCGACGCAAGACCAACTGAAACACCACTGGAAGACGCTGAAAGTGCGTTGACCTTAGTGAAAAGAGAAATCATTCCACCAACGACCAGTCCTGCCATGCCACCAACAGCAGCGCCAAGGAGCGCGCCAGCTATGACCTGGTTAGTGTGTGACGTCGCCTGCGGTGATGTACCGACGCCATATCGCGCCCATGTTACAAAGTGCTCGCAGTTGTAGCTGAGGTAGTCATAGTGCGTCTCCCCAAGTCGTGTTCGCGCGCGCCGCACCACTTCATCACCATCGAACGGCTCTGCATTGTGCAGGCGCAGCATCTTTGCATCCATTTCATCCGTGTACATCTCTGGCGCCGCTGCTTCTCTATATTCTTCGTCATCTTCCTCTTCATCAAGCGCCCGCAGGAGGACGTCTTCCGACCGCTGGCAGTTCTGAATGTGGCGGATCGAGTCAATGCGCACAGAGAACGAGCGGTCGCTGGTGGGCGACCAGAGGTGGATTACGCGGCCTCTGCCTACGTACACGGCCACGTGGCTGTACTCACCCCGGTGGAAGCGCACGATGTCGCCAGCGACTGCGTGCTCCATGCTTCTCCGCTTCTCTCCAGGTCTGATCTGAATAAAATGCTGGAGGGAATCCATCAAGAATGATGGTCATGAACCAATTTGGGCAGGTTCGGGTTCTCAGTTAATGATCAGTCCGACCCGTTCAAACCCGGCCCGTTTGACACGGTGGAGAGGTGCAACGGCCGGTGACGGCATCATACGCCGTGGGAAAACTGGCGAGTCAGTGCCTCCATTCGACGACGTCTGTGTGCGCCCCAGAGAGAGCTATGCGCGTGCTCTCGGGTGTGATGGCAGCTGTTGCCGCTGCGCTGAGCGTGGCGCTATCGCCAGTGCAAGCGACGTCGTTCCAGTACCGCACCTACGCCCAGAATATCGCGTTCCTGAAGGAACTCAATGCCACATACCCAGAGCTGCTGCGGGTGTACGTCGCGCAGGACAAGTACGGGCTGCCGTACCCGGAAGAGTTGACTTGCATCGGCGACGACAAGACCAAAGAGCTTGTGCCATGTCAACAGTTTGTAGTGCACATGACGAACCACTCGACCCTCGCAGCGCATCCGGATCGACCGCAGATGTTCTTCAGTGGCGCGCTCCACGGTAACGAGCGCATTGGCCCGATCACGACCATCGAGATGATTGCGCTTGTAGTCAAGTTTGCTACGGCATACGCGCACCCTCAGTCACCCGACGCTGCAGCGCTCAACAGCACGGTCACTCGCCACACGCAACGTTGGCTGCACCACCTCGTCAACACGCGCGACGTGATCATCACACCGATGACCAACACGTACGGATACTCGCACAACGTGCGCACAGAGCTTGATGTGGACCCAAACCGCGATTACAATTACATGCGGCACGGCGGTGAGTGCATGCAGACGATGACGTCGCGTGTCGTGAACGAGATCTGGCGCGAGAACGTGTTTCAACTCGCGATCACGTTCCACGGCGGCATGCGTGCCATCTCGTACGAGTGGGGTTCCCCCAACCACTACTTGCCCAGCAACAGCCATCGCAGCCAAAAGTCCCCGGATGATGCTGCCCAGGCACAGCTCGCGACCACCATGGCGGTATTTGCTGGTGCCTTTGAGGACGAAACGCTGTATCCGACTGGCACGATGAACGACATCGTGTATGGTGTGACAGGTGGTATGGAAGACTGGGGTTATGCGGCTTCCTGGGAAAACCAGTTTGTCCAGGACGAGGCACACAAGCCGTTCAAGCCATGTAAACCGACCACCTTCGGAGGATATGATGTGGCCAAAACCGTTTACAATAATGTCACTCACCGCGCCTTCAACATCCTTGTGGAGACATCAAACAACAAGCAACCCGAAGAGGATACGCTGGGCCAGATTGAGGACCTGTACAACACTGAGCTCGACTTCTTCAGCGTGAAGAACGGCCTGCCGTCGCTTGGGCACGTCTCGCAGAACGTGCGCTTAGCGCTCATGTACATGGATATGGTGCAGCCATACCTTCGTTGGGTATACGCCTCTTTGGAACTGCAGCCACCAACTCTGGTGGACACTACGGAGTTGTTTCCGGCTGCGGACCTGTACGTCCAGGACAACAAGCAGTTGATGAGCATGGGCTGTGGCGCTTACGCGGCATCGCCAGCGCACGTGGCGTCGTGTAACTCGACCAAATGCCATGTTCAGTTAGAAGAAGGGAAGCCTTTGAAGGTGCAGGTTGCCTGGGAGGTGCTTGGCGCCATTACCGTCGACCAGACGAACGTGCAGGTCGCGTCCGATGCTTCTTTCGCCGTTGATGGTACGCTTGTCATGAAGCATACTGTTTATACATTGCCGTGCGCTTACACTGTTGCTTGTGTGTTGTTGCAGGCATCATCTCCGAGTCAGCAGTTCAAAAGGGAACTACAAGGTATGGCTTCGGTGTGATGGTGCTTTCTCATGGCAAAGCTGACTTCTGATGTTGCCACAGACGCTTCTTTGATCTTCCTGATAAAGTTTCCAAAACTGAAGCTCCAGACAACGCCGATACGATGGGCACGTCACTGTTTGTCTCTTGTGTCGACTTGCACTCACAAGTGTCAAAGAAATTTTATCTGCGTGCGGTGGCTGTGGTCGATCAAAACTGGAGGAAACAAGCTCGATCAGGCGACGATGAACCGTCTCCTCATATCCCTCCGCAATCACACTTCGTCAACGCACGCACAAACCCGGCATGGAAAATTGACTGGAATGGACACAAGGTGGAAGGATCGAAGTACTGGTACTCTCCAGTCATCGAAGTCACGGTTCAAATGAATCCGAGGGCTTCATCAGTCGAGAGTGTTTCAACAACGGAACCTGTACATGCTGCCAATGACAGTGCTTCGGAGTCACCAATCGTAGCTAGTGCATCGAACAACTCAGCTGCTCCAGTGACTGCGACCCCTATGCCGTCTACACCAGAAGTGACCATGACACCTGGGCCAACACTCGATGAAGAGGCCGGTGATGATGAAGAGGAAGAAGACGACGAAGTTGCAACGGAGCCGGAGGTTTCTTCGACACCATCTCCACAACCTGCTCGCTCAGAACATCCTGAAACCACCACTGTGACTCCGTTGGCTACTCCAAGTGCCTCCACTACGACAGATAGCTCTGGACCCCTTATGACTGACCTCAAGTCCACGAGCAACAACAAGACCACCAACTCGTCCTTGCTCAACTACGGCTACCTCACCCTCGGCCTTGGTGGTCTCGTCATTACGGCGACGCTCACGTACCTGTACAAACGCGTGTTCCGCTCCAAGCGTCGTGCGTACGTCAACATCAACAGGCAGCGTCCTCAGCCGTCGACCCAAGTGCGGTCTGCGCGTGACGACGAAGACGAAGATGACGACGGCATATAGACAGTAAGCTTAGTGTCACCTTGTCATGAAGTAGAAGTAGTCTGTCATTCAACGCTGGGCGTCAATAAAGCGGGGTGTTAAGAACTAAGTACGAACCGCCCTCGCCGAGTTGCCCACCATCATTGCCAAGTGTGACATCGACCATGGACGGCAGCAACGCGTTCCCGCAATGCCTCCCCACGCTGCGCTTCCATGAGGTGTGTCTGCCGTGTGGTGCCGCGTCCCTGTCTCTCCATCGATCTGACAACTGCGCTGTGTATAGATGGCTCAGGAAGGCTCTTTGAGTGAGGAAGAGCTACGCGCAGTAGCTACCGACCGACGTGTCGGCGGCGAGTATGCAGCTTTGCGTCAGTGTGACCAGGCCTTCCAGGAGATGATTGAAGCCGGCAACAAGGAGATGCAGCGTCTACAGAAGCGCAGTCATCAGCACGAGCAGGACGCCAGCCCTGTTGATGGTATGTCGTCCAATGAGGTCAAGTACGTAGGCTACGTTCACTGCGTGAGCACTGCGTTGTGCCCCGAGTCGCTTAAGGAATGGTACCATTGCCTTGAGCAAGTCAAAGCAGGCAACCAACCTGTTGAGAGCTGCACAGTGGTCAAACACATGCTGGAGCGGTGCCTTCGCGCCGAGACCGACGCGCTGTTCCGTGCATCGCAGAAGCGCGTGTTCCGGCCATCCAGCTAGCTCAACATTTACACTAGAGACTGCAGCCACTCCATGTTCAAATCAACTTTATACTGGTGTTGTGTTTCGTATCGCTGCCTGCCTACAGTCGACTGCTGCTGTCTACACTGAGCGAACACCGGCGTGCACCTTCGTGCTGGCGCCGTAGCCACTGTAGGTGGATTCGGAACTGCTGGCTGCCGTGATCTCTTCTCTACTTGAAACATCTAAACGATCTGGTAGTTCTCAGTGGACAGAAGCTTCTCGAAGCCAAACTGCACCGGAGAGCTGTCGGCAACCTTGGCAACGGCCTCAACGTTCACGTCGCTGTAGACGCTTCGCGAGAAGAAGGAGACAGACAGGGGGAAGAACGCGTCCAAGTTGTTGCCAGGAATGGAGAATTCCAGGGTTCCGGAGTTGTTTCTGACAGATAAATATCATTAGTGCGAGCGGAACGAGAGAGCTCACGGCACATGACTTACGAGGAATCGATGCTGTCAAGATGCCAGAGCAGGCAGCCTTCACTCGGGTTGTGCTGGAACTGGCCGTCAATGTGCGCGACCTGGGGAGAGTTGGGCGAGCCGAGCGGAATAAGGATGTTGACGTTATCAAGCACCATGTCACGATCCATCGAGTACTCGATCGTCACGTTGATCTGCGCATAGTGATCTTGTGAGTTCGAAAGAAAAAGGGTGATTTTCCAAGTGATGGTACTCACCTTGCCACCACCTTGTTCTTCTGGCCAGCAAACGATGTTGAGAGGGAGATATGACTCGTCCTGCGACTTCAAGCTCCATCGAAGAACAGCAACACGAGTAGATGGGAATGGCTTTGTAGAGTCCTTGAGTCCGAGAACAGACTCCTGGTCGAACAGACGCTTGTCAACCTTGGGGTGCGTCTGGAACGAGATTCCATTCGCTGCCGAGGATCGGAGCTTCAGACGGCAGCACGCACTGTTGGCGTCGTTGACAGAGACAAAGAGACTGCCCTTGACTTCGAGCTGCTCCAGGGCACCGTCGCGGTTCAGCACAACCGTCAGCTTCTCCTCAACTACGACGCCAATCGGGTCACTGCTGACAGCGACAGCAGGTGTTGGCGGGGCGGCGACCTGAACTGGCGCACTCATAGGTGGGATCTCCTTCAGATCGTCCTCGGCCGCCATAGCGTCCAAGAAGGACTTGCCGGTCGACTTGGAACCACCACCAAGCTTCATTCCCGATGTCTTGGTAATCGGTGCAGCTGGCGGCTCTGGCGCCTTGTTGTACGATGTTGGCGACGTCGGCATGTTGCCACCCGAGAAGCCCGACGGTGGCGAGTACGAATCTGCTCCACGAGGCGACTGACCGAATGAGCTGCCCATCGCGTTTCCGAAGCCAGTCTGCTTGGCGTAGCCTCCAAGACCCGCACGCTCGAGGCGTGCGCGCTCGCGTTGCTCTTCCTTGATACGGATCGTGTGGCGCTTCATGTCGTCCTTCGCCGCAGCGCGCTTGCTCTCGAGAATCATGTTGTGCAGCTTCTCTTCGTGCGATTCCATCTCCATGTTCACGCGAATCTGCTGCACATTGATATTCTCCGAGTGGCCACCCGCAGCGATCAGCTCGTCAAAGCCGAAGATGAGCTCAAACTGCTTGTCGCGAATCGCATTCTCATTGAGCGAGCCGCAAATGTCGGGCACAAGCTTCGCCAGCACCTGAATCGTGTGTAGATCTTCCACAATGTTACTCGTCTTGTTCGTGATGATCAGCACAAAGTAGTTCTCCAGCGGCTGGTATACATAGCGCACGCTCTCCGTATCAATGAACGTGTGCTCACGCGAGCCGCTCGAGAGCAGCTTCGGGAACGCCGTCAGCAGACCCTACACGCCCCATACCTACGTCAGACACACGACTCCCTCTCTCTTCCTGTGCTGCAAGTCTCCACGTACTTCCAATCGGATTCTCGTGATCTCCACAAACTGACGTGCCACCAACACTACGCAACACGCACATCGGCGTCGTGAGCTCCTCGTCCCCATTCGCTACGCACGCTCCTCCCTCCCGCACCTTTGCCGCTGCGCGTCAACAACGCCGCCGACAGCACCACCTGCGCGTCACCGCCACACACGTGTCGTCAGTCTCTTAGCGCCGCCCCTGCCGCCGCCGCCGCGCACCATCTTGCGTCGCTCTCTCCTGGCTCTCGCTTCCCTCCTTGTCCTGCTACGTGCCTGCGTCTGCGTGAAGCGGGGTGAAAAAAATCCGCCCGATAAAACCTCATATTTGAAGTCCCTTAAAACCTCGTTTTGACTTGGAGATGAACCATTGGTTGAAAACATTGAAAATATACCAATCAGAAACGTTTATTGAAATGGCTACATTCGCATCTCCACCAATCCGAAGAGCCGATTTCCATGGACTTTCTCGTCGACTCTTGCTATTTTAATAAAGGAGGTGGGCGATGGCTGTGACCTGCATGTGAGTGAGTAAACGCCCTCAACCAGCAGCGCCTGCTCCATCGTCCAGTGAACTCGGTAGACTGTGTCATACAGTCATACAAGAAGCGATGGAAACGCTCGAAGAACTCCAGCATGTGAGCCCCATGCGGTCGCCCAGCCTTGCGTCCACGCTGCCAACCGACTCTTTGCGCACGCTGCGATCGTCACAATCTATATCTCGGTCTCCAACAGGACGATCAAGTCGAGCAAGTCCTCTCCCAGAGATGAGCATCACTGAACAAATTGCGAGGAAGACGCGCAAAAGCACGGTGCTGGACCAGAAAAATGCGTTAATGATCCTGGCCATTCCTGACTACGACGATTACAAGATCATGGAGCCCTACAGTTGCCGCTCTCTCTCCAACAAAAGCAAGTTCGTTGGTGGAAGGGATTTCGTCACACGCCACAATCCACAAGAAGTCAATGACTTCAAGATGCAGTACTCTCGGAACGTGGGGAATCTCAATCGGCATCGCTCCGTGTTAGCTCCTCCAAACTTGCTGCTCCCAGGGCTCGCAACATCCCCCCCGGGCAGCAGTAGATCCTTTGCATTTGCTGCGTCACAAACAATATCATCAGCAAACCAGTTCCGAGATGAAGCTGAGGAGGCAAATCGAATCTGGAAGCGAGTATACACGACCGGAAAGAAGCCGTGTTGGATCTTGACGGAGCATGGTATCAACAGTCTCATCGGCTCTGAGTATAGTATTACAACCCGTTTGGCGCTCACGACAGCCCGTGAAGAGCCGACGCCCCAGACCTGCCGATCGCCATTGCGACCTCACACACCACTTGACGCTTTCTCAGCTCGCAGTTCAGCACGAATAGGGATGGGCATTGACCTTAGTGACGAGTCTTCACTTGGCGCACTATCACGTACTGCGATGTACAGTCCAGCTAGTCGACCCCCTAGTCCGCCTCGGTCCCCATACAGAGATCCCGCGACGTTCACTATGTCTCCGCCTCCAAGCCGAGATGGATACGCGAGTGAATCCGCTCGGTTTTCTAGTCGCACAGGCATTCGAGTCGCATCGCCACACATCAATGCATCGCCATCAATTCCTCGATCTAATCCAGTATCACCCTTGCGGCCTCGAGATATCTTTAACCTCGACGACTCCAGTTCTGCACAACCGACAATGTCCGCGACTCTCCTCCCCTTCGCCATGGAGGTGACACCACCATGCATCACATTAGATCGCTTAGAAGTCGGTGAGGTTTACATCTTCCCTGTCCGAGTCCGCAATGTCGGCTCGAAACAGGAGCGATATCGCGTCAAGCACATCTCGGCTTCCACAGGCCCTTACATGGCCAGCATCGCTGAGGCCAACTACGACAAGGAGTCAGCGCGACTCGCGCCAGGGCTCGCAGCAATCATTACACTCACATTGAGCTTTGGCCATCGTGGACTGATCTCGGGACAGCTGCGTGTGGACACGGAGGGTGTCGGAGGTTGTGATGTGCGCATCCAAGGCAGTGTCCGCTAATATGGCTACAATCGTACCTAATCGAAGCAGTTCTGAGAACCTCTGAGTCGATTCTGTGAGAGAAAAGCTGGGAAAGGCTGCATGGTGATGGCAATGATGGAACGCGACGAGATGCCCGAGTGTGCAGGCCACAACGCGTATAGCAAGCAGTCGGAACCTCTCTGCTGTAGGGCGTCACTTCCTCATGACGACTGCAGCTCGTGCCGACGATGCGGGGGCCCCACCGTCACAGGGGCAGCTACAGGCGGGTGATGTTCTTGAGCTGCTCGGCACCAGCCTTCCGTCTTCTCCTGCGTATCAGTGCCGCACGTTCGCGCTATACGTTGGTCGTGGGCATCTTATGCATACATGGGGTGCCGACCGCTCCGACCTGCGGGTGCGTGTGGACTCGATGCGGGCGTTGTCTAGCCTCGGCTTTGTCTCGTTCAAGATCACCAGTGAATTCGACGCCTTCGCGCTTCACATGCTCGACGCATCGCCCCTCCCACCAGCGGAAGTAGTTAGTCGTGCTTCCCCAGCACGCAACAAGAAGGTGACGTCCATTGACACGTCGCTTGCAGTGATTCTATGGGCTCGGTACGGCGAGATCGCCGTGTCAATGAGTCGGTCGTTGCTCTGCTCCCTACCGACGTTGCTCGAGACCGCAGCCGCGGACGATCGTCCCCTGGTAGCGCCTGTCACGAAGACCATCCATGCCGTGCGACGTAGTGCTGTGCGATACAAGCGACCTGGTACACCGACACCAGTTGCCCGCGACGATGCGACTTCTCCCTCTGCGATCGATTCGCTCCGATCGATTGTCCAGGGTGCTGCTCACAGGGTCGCTGACGTCCGGTCGTTGCTAGCATCAGGCATTGACTGCGCCCTCTCGGCTTGGCTCGTATCCACCTTCTCAGCAATGCCGAAGCCTATTTCAGCAGATACACAGACGTACGGTATGATTCTGACGCGTCGCCGCGCGAGTGAAGGTGAGAAAGTTGTTCACACTGGAAACCAACATACTGACTTCGGCTTCATGTTCTGCTAGCTCCACTTCTCGTCTTCAGCCGCCTCAAAAAGACTTTTGTGGTACTGTTAAAAGCTGAGCTGCGTATAGTTGAACGACTGGTGCGCGACCAAATGGAATGCGGGTACGTATGCAGGCTGTCGGCTGACTGCATCGAGATATTCCTAAACACTTGTTGCACCAAGTGTGTGCTACAGAGACCTTACCAACACTTCAATCAAGGTCTTCCGGTGTTTGCACTTCATCTGCGGTAGTTGCTTGGCCAGGCTCACTCGTCAACTGTGCCCGTTCTGTCGGTATGTGGTTCATGGGGCATGCTGGGGGGAAAACTTCAGCTCAAATGGTGGTGTACAGTGCAAAAATCGTCGGTGTGCGGAATGTAACGAGTGTTACCCGCAACGTAGCAATCGCTGCATTGGTGAAAGCCAGGTGTGAGGATCTTGCACAGCACGACTTCGACGCCCCAGAGGTAGTTCTTGAGAAGTCTCCATCGTCTTCCAGCCCTGTCCAGGAGCTGATCGCAGCCATCACTGTGTGGACGACGTTGACGTCGGTCGTCCATAGCTCATCGTTCCGCACTAACTAGCATGGTGTTGGCGATGTCGAAGATGCCGATGGCGTGACGTACGATGGCAAGAATACTTCATAAACTTGAATGGAAAGATGATGTTCATATCAGGCCCACCACCGTTACCCTTGCTTATCCCACTTGATATCATCTTCATACTGATGTAGTCAATAACTAGCGTTTCAGATTGACATCCATCTGGACCCCAAGCAGACTATTCTCTAAATCGAACGCTGGGATTCCACTGACATGGGCCTCCGCTGGCGCCGCGCTTGCCTGAAGACGCGACCACTCCCTTAATCTTGTGCGCTACGTGGCATTCAGACGTCTACCTGCGGCGTTGTTGTCGGCGACCGAATGCAATCGTCTTTGGAATCTGCAGTCGTTGCATGTGTTCAACTAGCTCGTTCTCAGGGTCTCGCATATCAGTATCCCGGCTGCCACTATCGGCGCCCTCCATGACGTGGCTCATGTCGAGGTTCTCGATTTGATTCAGCTGTCGCAGTTTCTCCTTTTTCTTCTCGCGACGCGCCTTTGCCTTCGCCTTTTTAGCTATTTGAGCGGCAGTCAGTTCCACTTCCATCGAAGAATCGTCAGTCGCTTTTGAACTCGAGGCATCTTGCTTCTTTTTGGGTCTCTGTTGCTGTGCTTTGCTGCATGGACGCCTGTGGAATGAGAAAGTAGCTGGGTATTTGTGGTCTTTGATCAAGTGCCTCGTGCGCTTGTCATCGTGCTTGAAAACTGCATCACAGCCGTCGACCAAGCACACGTACATGGGCTGGCGCTTCGAAAGCACGCGGAAAAACGCGTCGTGCGTCTCACTGAGATGTATGTCGAGCAGCCGAACGCTGAGGAATGAACGGTAGCACTCGGTGCACACGTTGCGATGCACCCTGTCGATAAATCGCAGCCACAATCCTCAGTACACCTCGTCTTTCATACCCATTAGCACCACACGTACAAGTCGTAGTGCTCCTCGTATGAACGCAGCGAGCGGAACTGGAGGCGGCAATTGAAGAGTCGGCACGCAAACTCCTCGTTCTCGCTCTCATCATCCTCATCCTCCGGGTCGACACCCATAGCTTGGTAGAATTTGCTGCTACGTAGCGCATGCCCTGCGGCGAACAGCGCATGCTCCGGCGAGAGCCGTCGCCGACACTTACCAGGCGACACCAAGGTGTGGAGCTCCATGATGGCTCGATGACGAGAAGCTGAACGATGCAGTTTACATTATTTACGGCGTTTAGCACCTTTGAGCTAAACTATACACAAATAAATACAATAAACCATCGTTATTACTCTTATCTTCTGCTAATTCTAGTTTCAGGAGGGTATTACAGTTGAAGTTACCGAACAGTCCTTCTGGAGATCGAGTCGCATGCAAGTCTGCTGGAGAGAGATAGAGTTCATTCATGAACGAAACTGGACTGAAGATTGATGCGAATATCTTGGTAGCGTGGTTGCGCAGGTAGACTCGTCTCTCTCATATGGACCAGAGATCGGAGCCACCCAAGATTTGAGTGCCAACCAGAGATATTAAGACAGATCTGACCACTGGAGACGATCTTCTTGTCTAGATACATTTACGTTTCGGGTCAGTTCTAGAACTCCTTAATACAGTGACGGCGCTGTGCCGTCCTTTTACAGTCGGGTCGAGAGTATGAGTCAGCGGGTCGGTGGGTCACGGGTTCGGCCTCGCGTGCCCGGGTCTGTCCGGTTTCCCGACCCGAGTTGAAGATTCTACAAGGGAGAGTGTCCAGAGGGGGCATGGACACGAGCAAGGAGGACTTCGGCGGGATCCGCGAGAAGGATCTAGGGCAGTCAGTTGAGATTTGGAAGCGTCGGGGGTAAGTAGGAAGAAGGATTCCTAAGTCCCGAGAAGTATATGGGCTGTTGTATATAATTTGTGCGAATGGCTTGGTCCGAGTCGAGACGAGGGCGTGATGTACCGGACGGGCGGTAAAGGTCCTTGGGAGTGTAGGCAGAGAGCCGTGGATGCCGCGCTGTATATAGCCCCTTGAGAGGCACTGTATGTTAGCCCCCGGTGAGGCTGTAAGCGGAGAAGGAAGCGGCCACGTACACGATCTGAAAGGGACACTAGACGATGGACATTGGACGTGCGGTCGATAAGGACAAGTCAGAGAGCCGTGGATGGTGTAGAGAATGTGTGGTGCATGAGGCAGTTACAACCTAATCACGGCTGCCGTGTCGCTCTACAGGGCTGGCGCACAGCGAGTCAGACGTCGTGTGGCCGAGCAACATCACTATACGACTTGCACAGTTCAATTAACTGCTGTAGACCATTGATGATGAGTGCACAGACGCAGCTGAGGCAGTTCATTAATTAAGAACTTGCCTATTCAGTGTGGACAGAGGCGAAACTGTCGAGATGAAACCACTTTTGTATGCTCACTACTTGTAGATGTTGGATTGTGCTCCGACTGCCGCATCTGAACTGAATCGGAGGCTTCCGTATCCGACCGCACATCAGTTTCTTGAGAGAGCTCGTGTGAGTTGATTTACGCACTCGATACTGAGAGGTGTGATCGTGCCACAGGTGGGAACGAGATGAGCTGCGCGTAATGAGTCGTGATCTTCTCGTGAAATCACTTGACCTGTTCATTCAACGAAACGATATAGAGGTTTTTGTCTTTGGGGAAATCCCTCTTTGGGGGCTTGAGAGCTGCTCATTGAGTATGCGCGATCTCGGCCTTCATCTCTTCATTGTTTTTTTACTTGACGGAGAGTTGCGTTGAGCGAGTCGACTTCACCTCGCCGCTTATAAAGATTTCGCTCAACCTGCAGCTTCATCTGGCTTAAATGATCTATGCGTTCATCCAGTTCGTCGTGTACTGTGTTGAGCTTTCTGTGTGCTGCTTCCAAAGCCATTTGCAGGTATGCGTACACCGTAGAGCGAGATACACTTATGATATCGGTAATAGTACGATCTTGTACTACTTACTACTAATACGTTTTTGTCTGTGTCCATGTAACGCTGGTCCGGATTAGCTGCAGGCGTAGCCACTCGGATCTCAGTCTCACTCGCTTCTCTGCCTAGACCACCCTCTACCAATAATTACTCATCCAACGTATAGAGTTGAGATACCATATCTGGACAGAGTGCTTGGTCAACCTCCCGATTCTGTCCAGAGATGGGATGCCACATCAGCACAGTAGATCGGATCTCACAGCACTGACGGAGCAGAAACGTTAACGCACTCGCTTTGAGCTATTATGAAAGGGAACAACAATGCCGCGTTCTTGACGCGTCAACTGAATGCATTCGAAGAACAGCCTTTCGTACCAGCACGTTCAGACTAACGTGGCGTAGTGCCTGGCGCAAGGTACTGCCAACCCAGCGGTGCCGGTGCCCTGAGAGTGACTGGCGGCGCTTCCTCCACCCACTGCACTTCTTCTGTGCCAACTTCTTTCTGCTCACCCACGACAGTTGATTTACTGGTGTGTATTGACTACTTATAGCGCCTGTTAGCCCTTTAATCTGTGGTGACTGCCACTGGTTGAAACCTTAAACTCACATCCTGAACCTAATACGTGCAAGTCTACTGTAAGGCTGATTAAATCATCAATATACTTGTGGTTTCGTCTGATCCCATGGTCTGTTGTGAAGAGATGAGCTCACCTCCTAGTTCATTTACCTCAGTAGGAAACTCGGTCGTTCCTGGCGATCAGCCAGCTCAGCTGCAGGCACCAGCCCACTCTAGTCCTCAGTGCACCACATGATCTGAATTGGATCCACTGCCTCCACATGAATGCCGCACTTGAAGGGTCGCATCGAGTTGTTCAGTGGTTTCGAGATCTGTGCCTTCTCAGCTAGCCAAGGGCTCTGAAAACAGATCTGTTGTTCA
>KE463921.1:66419-81224 GCA_000387445.2 Pythium aphanidermatum DAOM BR444 | reverse complement strand
GGTACTCACCACTCCGACCGTGACGCCGGTAAGAGCCGTAGCATATCCAGAACGCACAATGGTGCCTCCAGTAGCCATGGCACTGGAGAAGATGGCTGCCGCAACACTGGCACTCGCACAGGCACAAGCGCGGGCTGCCATCGGCAACTATAACGACAATGTCAAAGGTGCGAGCGTGGGTGTGTCAGTGGAGACCGTGCCAGGGCAACAAGTCACACAAAAACCACAGGAGCAGGATGCTGCTATAACGACGCTCGATCGCACGATGGTCCCGCCCCTGAAATCCTCCAACCGAGACAGCGAGGCACATCCTATGCGGACGATGGTGCCTCCGATGGCATACACAGGCACAACTCGTCGCCTGCGTGTCGAGGCTCGTGAAGCAGCAGAGTCGACGGTCGTTCCTCCCATGACTTCCTAGAGACGCATTACTCCTAGTATTTAAGCATAGCAGAGACGAAAACAAAGGCAAAGAAACTTCACTTGTAAACGAACGAGACGAAAGATCTCGGATCGGATAGATATTTCCGCATCAAAGAGTGAGTGAGTGAGATGATGGCTATGCACGTGGTCGAGTTCCCACTTCAGAAGATCTCTACCAACTCAAACGATTTTGAGCTGGTAGGTAAAGGACTTTCGTGTCTGCTTTGGGCTGATGAATGCGTCACCCCCATAGGATTAACGAACGCATCATGCTTGATGGCTATGACTTCCTATAGTGGCGTTACCGCCTGATTCGTGCGAGGGTGAATGATGGTGTTGTGAGCGTCATGATATGAACGTTGAGAAGTGATGACGACGTCCATACCTCAAACCTGTGATGAACCGTCGCCCATAGATCAGTCTATTTCATGAATGAGTGGGATTCGTGAGGGTGCTACTTTGCCCGATTCCCGAGAATTAGCTGGTCCCTTGGTCTCATGAGACCCTGCATACATACTTTATACTGAAGCATTGTATCAAGAGACTAATGATGGAGGATCAACACCTCCAACTTGAGCTCACACTGACGTATATCTAGGTTGACCACCCTTTACCGATCGTGGGTCCTCGCAAACAACGGGCACAACGGGCGCTTCATGCTCAGAGTCAGGGCCACGACGAAGCTGCTGTCGTTAGATTTTTTAACACCAGAGTCAGCCCATGCATTAGCTCCATCATCGTCGAGTTCATCCCAATACAGGTCCCGGGTAAGCAAGGGTCTTCTCCTCCTCTGCCTCACGACCACAGCTCGCGATCTGGCTTCTCGGTCTCATTCGCAAAGTTGCCAATCCAAAGCACCACCAACTCGCCATTTCGTCTCAGCACACTCTGAACCAAGACGAACTCCCGTTTCCTCATCGCCATTATCGCCACAATCGCCACTGCTCTCGCGGCAACCGACGACAACAGTCAAGCTGCCTACTCTCCAAACGTCAACGCTCCACGACCAGCTCCTGCCAGTACCGCCACGACGGAAGCTCTTCCTCTCCGCATGCTACTCCGACTGTGTCGCCTGTAGAAGCGATCGCATTTCCAGAACGCACTATGGTGCCTCCGGTGGTCCTGGCACTCGAAGAGATGGTCGCCGCGACGCTGATACTCGCACAAGCACAAGCGGCTGTGGGCTCGCCAGTTGAGAGTGCATCAGCGGTGTCTGTGCCATCACCTACGGAGCGGACGATGGTACCACCGCTGCAAGCGGCGCAACTATCTGACGGGGAGAAGAGCGCTGTAACGAAGCCTGAACGCACGATGGTGCCGCCTATGGAAGCCTCCAGCCGAGGCACCGAGGCTCAGCCCGAGCGCACGACGGTGCCTCCCTTGGTTTACGCTGGTCATTCACGTCACTTTCGTGCGTAGGCATTCAATCACACTGTCCATGATCAGACCTCTTGTCCGTGTAACCCGAATTTATCGAACGTCCATTCGAACACTGTACCTCATGTGTACCCTATTCCTCCCTCTACAATAGCACTTCCTGCTTGAACTTCCTCTAAGCAAAACGGGTACCGTATCTCCGGTACAACCCTCTCTGACAAATGACACACTGTACCAGCCATCCACCATCACTCTCTCTCTCTCATCTGGGCAATCCTCCATCATCACATCGCCATCACATCACCTCCCGCCGACCATGAGTCAGTACATGGACCCGTCCAAGCTACGCGCCCTGTTGCCGCTGCTGCGCCAGAACCTCGCGGTCATTGCGTCCGTCCCCAAGCCTCCTGGTCTGCGTGAGCCTGTACGCCAACTGAGCGCCTCCTCTGTCATCGACTGGGCTGATTAACACTCACTGATGCCTGCAGGGCGCGAGCGTGGCCGCTGTGTTCCGCTGGAAAGAGCGCGAGCGTCGGACGCTGGAGCTGCTCTTCATCCGCCGCAGTATCAACGAGCGTGACGCATGGAGTGGACAGATCGCCTTCCCTGGTGGTCGCCGCCAGAAGAAGAGCCGCACGGCCGCCCTTGCTGCTGCAGGCGCTGGCAGTAGTGACTGGGAGACGCCACTCGAGACCGCGACGCGTGAGACCATGGAAGAGATCGGCCTCGACCTCACACAGCCGCACATACACTGGATCGGCCGCCTGCCGACGCTCCAGACCCATATTCGGACGTTTTTCGTTGGCACAGAGGGTACGTGAACCTTGATGAGAAGGCAGTGATCACAAAGTAACGAGTAGTGATGGCCGGCCTCTCTCTGCAGTGTTCTTTATCGATGAGACGGCCGAGACCGACGCATTTGTGCCCAAGATCCAGGACTCGGAGATCGCAGACGTGTTCTGGGTCGACATCCAGGAACTGTTCAACCCCATTCGGTATCAGCCGCTTGTGTGGCCCATTGAGGAGATGATTCCCGTAACCAAACGGAACCCAATGGCCAAGACGCTCATCCAGACAGTGCTGGGTGACCTGCGATTCCACTCGATCTATCTCCCACGCCCGACGCATCCTCACCCGGACGAGGACCCCACGCCACGCCACCGGAACGACTTCATCCTCTGGGGACTCACCATGCGTATGGTTGCCGACATGTTCCAGATCGCGGAGAGCCCACTTCCGATGGACGATGTGCGGCCGCACTTCGACTCCAAGTACCTCGGCGACTTCTTCCTTTTCATCTATCGCCACCCACAGAAGGCGCTCAAGCGTGGCCTAGCAGCGGCTGCTGCATGCACGGCTCTAGGTGTGATTGGCAGTCGATTATAGACGCTCATAGACGCTGCCGCTGCGGTTTTCGTGCGCAAACGACTGCTAATATTGATTGATCTACAGGCCTTTCGGTCCTCATTCTGTGTCTTTCTCGCCCTAGGCAATGCCAGCTCGTGTACTCGTAGGCGGGGTTAGGATTTCATGCTCCTGGACTTCTGCTTCTCGAAGTCGTGTTTGCTCTTCTGCCAAATACGCGTCTAGCTCGTCTTGCGCTTCGGGATGGAAATGGCAGACGTCTTCGAAAATAAGTCGGCGTAACGCATCCTTGTCAAGCGTTTTCTTGACCCCGTTCTCCACCTCGAACGAGAAGTCGAAAGCGGCAGTGGCAACACTTTCCATCTCTTCTTTTCGGTAGGCTGCCAAGAACGGATGTGCGATCGCATCCTCCACCGACAAGCGTTTGCGTGGGTCGAACTCGAGCAGCTTTGTGATCAAATCGATTGCATCCCCTGGGGCGTTCGGACAAATGCTCGCAAAGCTCTTGGACGTGTGGTGCGGTTGCTTGAGCATCCACCGTTTGGCCTTGGCGTTAGTGATGAATCCAAGCCCATCGATCGAAGGGGATCCCACAAGTTGCAGAATGAGGTTGAGTTGGTGGACATGATCGTGACCAGGAAACAAGGGCTTCCGGGTGAACATCTCCACCAAAATGCAGCCGATTGACCACACATCAATTCCCGGGGTGTACTTGCTAGCGAGCAATAGCTCGGGTGCACGATACCATCGCGTCACGACGTACTCAGTCAGAGCCTGCTCAGCAGGGGTATCTCCTTCTCCTGGTGTATCGATGCCTCTTGCTAAGCCGAAGTCGCAGATCTTGACAAGGCAGTCCCGATTAATAAGGATGTTCGATGGCTTGATATCACGGTGAATTATCTTCGCGGAATGAATGTACCGTAGACCGCAGAGCATCTGGTATGTGATGTAGGCGATGTGATCCGCTGAAAGCACTTCCTGAGAGTTGATGACACGGTGCAGGTCCGTTTCCATGAGATCAGTCACAATATATGTATCATCGAACTTGCGAAGCGATGGGGGACGCATGAGATCGATCACCGTCACGACGTTTGGGTGTTTCAGATGTCGCATCAGGCGAATTTCACGCACAATTCGCTTGGCATCCACAAGATCATCGAACGTCTTGGGAATGTTCTTGATTGCCACCGAATTGCCAGTGATTTGGTCACTCGCAGCGATGACAACACCGTACGCTCCATGACCAATCGCCCGAATGAGCTGGTATCTTGTGTACACTCGAAACTTGGTCGAGGCGACTGTGAACGTGTACATCTCGTTGGGTACCACGGGAGGAGTAGTGGACGTCAGCGCGCTCTCGTTCGTCGACCTGATGGATGGTGTCTTGCCTTTCTTTTCTTTACTTCGACCTGTCGTTGAGGCAAGCAGTGACGATGAAGACGAACGCTTCTCAAGCTCAACCTTCTGTTTCGCCTCAGTCTCCTCATGAAGCGCCAACAAGCGGTCGAAACTCTTCCGATGGCGTGGCGATCGACTAACAGCCGTGACAGATCCTCGCTCATCTTCCGTTACTTCCAACTCCTCTGTATACGGCAAGAAGCTGATACTCAGCTGTATCCGGCCACACACTGACTCGTCTCCACCATCAGCAGTTGATTCAGCGACGCTCTGTGTGGTGCTGCTGCGCTTGTTTGGAGACGACTGTCCATTGCTCGACGATGGGTTAAAAAACTCTGGTCGACGGAGCTCATACCACTTTGGAATCGCACACGACGCCATTTCTTCTTCCGTACCAGTTGACAACACGAGATGTTGTGCCAGATTCACCTTCGCGCATCCAATCAATTCATCTCCGATCATGCTCATCTGCCACACTTCGAGGTATAGGCACGTACTCGTGCCAGGAACCGCCCCTGAGTACTGAATACTCAGCGTTTCTGCCCACAGTGGATTCGTGCCCGTTCCATTCTTGCATATCGCTGTCGAGTACGATCGGGACGCACCGTCTTGCACCAATGACTTGTGCGACATCGCGGCCTTGAGTGTGTGATGAGGGAAATTGTTGAGCCCGACAACGACTTTGACGTCTGCGGAGCTTGGCAATGGTTTTTCTTGCGTAGCCCTTGTCCACTGATGCAGACAACTCGAATTTCGCCTGGTGGGCATGTTGCCGATGACTCTTCTTGCTCGTGTGGCAGCTCAAGCGAAGGTCCAACGGTCTGCACAGCGAACGCGACCGATGCGGCAACTTTGTCTGCGATAATGTTGACGTGGCTGATGCGTCCGTCAGCCTCGAAACGAAGCTCGTGCTTCCACAGGTGTCGGAACTTGCGGCCGTTTGTTGAATTCCGAATTGTTTCCCAGCCCGTTACGACTGCAAGGTCTCCACTGCGAGCCATGTGGTCGATGCTGTACTGAGAGACATCCATCCCTGCGTGCATGTCCGTGAAGTAACACAAGGCCCCCGCTCGACCACGATACTCGCCTGCAACGGGCACAGACGGAGGGTAGTTGGATGAGATCGTCACGTTCGGGTGGAGACATGGCAGCAACTCGGCAAAGTTGCCCTTTCGGCTCTGAATCCACCCCCACGCATCGTAAAACGCGACCAGATTTACAACAATGGGCGATCCCAGCAGCGTTCGAGTGATGAGCCCTGGAGGGAGCAAGCGCCAAAGCGCTGCTGTTGCTGGTGAGTGGCCCGCAAGCGTCTTGGATTTTAGTTTCTCGAGTTCTTTATGTTGTTCAAGTGCTGCTGTGAGCAAATGAATCCACACGACGCGTTCGATCTCGGTCTCGACAGCCAAGTGCAGCGGCTTTCGCTCCGCCAAACCTACTACAAACCCATGTGCTCGTCCTGCATGCTCCTTGGAGACCGACGTGACAGTGTAATAGTGCTTCTTGTCGCCTACAACCACTGTCTTGCGTTTGTTTACGGGTTCCGGGGCAGATGCGGGTCCTTTCGCGCTGTTCTTGGTCGTCGATGGCACTCCGCTGAACGTTGCAACACGCTGCACGCTGCTGCGCCGTGCGGAATGCGGTGGTGAGCCGATCGGCAGTCGCACTTTGACTGCCTTCTCCTCGAGCTCTTGCGTCTCCTGGTACTTGCTCTTGGACTCGTAGAAGCGCAGCCATAAGCCATCCATAGTCACGTACATCTCCTCCCATCTTGGCAGCCAATCGCCCTTACGTCGCACGTATCCCTCCCATAGGATCGGGATCATCTTCATGTGCACTTTGTCGGCATGCAAAGTCTGCTTCATGGTCTCTTCACTCAGCGACACGGGCCCAGATGACGACACAACCGGCACAGCTGGAGTCGACACGCTGACGCGCATATTCTCAGGCGTCGCATCTTGCGGCTGCGCCCCTACAGCCTCGCCAACGGACGCAGATTCCATGAGCCTTTCCGGACGTCCTGCGGCTCTCCTTGGGTTCTCCATGTTACCGTGGTGTATCAGTTTCTTCAGAGATCTTCTAATTGAGCTATCACAGTACTACCTGATGTGTACCGTCCATCCGGTACAGCCCGTGACAATGGAACTGGATGCGGGACCATACGGAACTGGTGGCAAGTCTCCAGTTTCAAGGTTTGAAGAGTTCCGTTCCAGGGTTGGGTGTAACCGTCACGGAGCAGAAGTGTCCAGCATCCGGATCCTGTTCTCAGAAAATGGCTGTGACCATCATCCAATGCCGACAGCAAGAGCGTCGACGTCTGTGACGCTGCGTTGCTGCGTGCTGAACATGGCGCTCGTGTCGCAGTGCTGTGGAGAAGAGCCGCAGGGGCAGGTCTGGCCACAAGCAACGGTGAGGTCTCACAGAGTGGACGGAGCGCCGTGGCACAGATCGTGAACCTTGTTGTGTGAGCGACTGCATGAGTTCGATCTCGCAGCGCCTTGGCAACGACACTCCAGGATCCAGGCGGCGTGGAAGGAATGAGAGTGACGCGAGCGTGGGATCGAGACTGATGGGAGAGGTTCTGTGTGGGAAGCGTGTGGCAATTGCTCAGGTATTTGCTGGCTGATGCTTGGCTTGGACGTGATTACCAGCAGCTCAACGTGGGAAAGCCGTAAAGTGGGCTGGCCGACGCGTGCTTTCACGTGCCAACTGCATCGATTGCATTGCAGCATATCAAGTGTCTTGCTTCGTCCAGCAAATGCTAAGAGCTGTCGCAGGCTGCGAGCAGAATGTCATCTTGACAAGACAGGTTTCGTCCGAGAGCGGATCTCATCTCACTGGTTTCTAGAGTACTGTCGACGTGAGAGTCTGTGATTCGAACGAAGGAACGAACATTCGGCTGCGCGTCCAACAACCGCTGTCTACGGACGTGGAACGCTCGTCGACGTGGTCCACTGGCCACACCCGTGCAGTGTCAGCACTCCGAGCGGGATGCTGCGATCTTGGCGACACACGGTGCACATCGCATGCCGTCGGATGAGTGGTGACTGGGAATATCCGGGCGTGACTGATCTTCAACAGCTCGAGCTGCTCGTCAAACGCGCAACCACACCTCTCACTCACAAGCACTTGCATGTGACTCCTGCTTAACCCTGGAAACGCTAACGACCAGCGCAACGCCCATTCATGCACTGTACTGTACGCAGCTTGCGCTGCCTCGGCTAATAGCGGCGGCCGTCTCTCCCCTCAGCAAGCGCGCGAGTCACGCGCTGATGGACTGACCCAACAGCCTCATTCGTTGACACGGCCAGGTCACTTCAATCTCGTGGCCGATCATGTTGGAGCTCTTCGCGAGAGTGGCACCGGCATCAGATTTTCTAAAAGTAGAACACATTTTTCACCAATCATACCAGTTCAAGCGTCCACTCTTTGGGGTGGTGACGCTTCAGATTGGCTGATGTCATCTGACACCGCGATCCAACGCGATCTTGGAGGGTCGGCAGGGCTAGGTAAGGTGTAGGTATCCGCACACCTCCAGGTCTGAGAACACACGTGTCGTATCCCCTCGCAACAATAACACCTGTCGGGGGTTTTCCAGTGGCCTCGAAATCCATTCCTACAGGTACTACGCCCCACAACCTCTGTCATCCACTTGCTGCGTAAAGCGCACATATTATTTCTCTCAGGTCTCCTGTTCACCTGGTTTAGTGCTGTTAACCCATCTCGCCCGTCTGCGCTGAATAATCGAACCCGTTTCTTGCACCTGAGCGGAGTGGATGCTCATGCACTCTTGGAGGCGATGGATGTGTCTGCTCTGATGCAGCAGCTCCTCCTCCTTGCCAGCCCATGGGCCCGCCTATCAACACAGCACGACGGTCATGGGCTCTGTCTGGGGGCCGTTGCACTGCCGATCACTTTGCAACTTTCGCGTACCTTTCAAGGAACGGCCGCGTCCCGCGCTTGCGTTCAGCGTCGAGTGGTGAGTTGCTCGCGGCGTCCCATGTGTGATGGAGCGGCCTCCTCGTCTCGGGTGGCGCACGCGAGGATATGCGAAGCGACCGTCGAGACGCGGGAGGGCCACGACGTCTCGGTCGGGTGCAGAAGACTGACGCTCTGTGCTAAATCCGCAGGGAACTTGAACGGAAACTGGCGCCACGCGCTAGCTCAACGCCGTCTCGCGCGTTCTCTCTCTCACACACACACACACACACACTCGCTTCCTCACGTTTTGGAAGCTCCGCTGTTGTGCGTCAGTAGCCAGACGTCTGCTCACTTGCATTTGGGAGAAGCAGAAGGCGAGGATCAAGTCGCCATCTCGTCATCGCACACACACCGCCAGTATCCTGTGTAGACGCCACCGATGACGATCGTGACTACGCTTTCGTCAAACCAACTGCATCTCTCGATGAGCAACTCCAAGCGTCAGCCGATCGAGCCAGAAGCTACGACCAGTCCGACGTCCCTGGCGTCGTTCAGCAAGCACAGTAGCCTCTTGTCACAACGTGAGAAGAACCAACTTAAAGACGTAGACTCTTCGATCAGCACGGCACGCACAAGTTGTTCCAGCTCCAGCCATGACGGTCGCTCAGATTGTGGTAACGACTTGCATTGGGACGAACTCTCCACAGGCTCTAGTGCTGAAGTAGAGCTGGAGCATTGGGGCAATCCCAGCTGCAGTCGTGGTCACCCTTTTAATGTAGGGGCGAGCACTCGTGATGGAGAGGAAGGGAAACCAATGGCAGCGTGGAGTGCGGGATGTGATGCACTATTGAGCCACAAAATCCCCCATGCGGCTGCTATCGGCTCACCGAATATCACCCTGTCACGAAACAGCTGTACTCCATCGTCGCCCATGTTGCACCAAATTGGCACTGAGAGTATCGCTGCTACGTTCCACCACCGCCGCCAACAGCCACACCATCACATCCCAATTGCACCAATGGCGCCGGCCCCACCGCAGCCGTTCATGCATCACCCGAACCCAGCCGGATCCCCTCACCAGAATAGCAAGGAGTTCTTCGTCGGATCGCCGCTTCACCTCACCCCAGTACACTTAGCGGCTCTCTCAACACGCCCAGCGCATCCAGGATTTGCACCACGACTTCGCCCAGTCGTTCATCCAATCAACATTGGTCCACCGACTGAATATGACTTCCGCAACACTAACGGCCTCATGAAGTGCCTCAACTCGATCGCTCAGCAGCCCACCCCGGAGGAGTTGAGCGCCAAGCACCTTGTTATCAACGAGCTTCAGCGTGTGATCGACGAGTGGCTGAAGCAGAAGTTCCCGGAAGAGAAGGAAGCCACCGCGAACCTACTGCTCGGTGGAAGCTGGCATCTGAAAGTTGGTTTGAGTGATTCAGATCTCGACATTGTTGTACTCTTGCCAAACTTTGTTACGTCCGAGCTCTTCTTTTCGTCGATGCACGACCACCTGAAGTCATCCTCGTCAGTTACGAAGCTTGTCGCCATGAACAAGGCGGCAGTTCCTGTTCTCGCCTTCCGTTTGAACCAGGTCCGCATTGATCTACTCTTCGCCCGCTTTACCCACAACGTTGTACCAAAGAATCTTCCCATCCACAGTGACCATATCTTAGCTGGCATGGATCCTACTTCCATCCGATCTTTGTCTGTACCGCGGGTGGCTTCGCTGATCTTGGAATTAGTTCCTAACGATGGTGCCTTCCGTGCATGCCTTCGAATCGTTCGTCTATGGGCCAAGCGTCGCGGCATTTACTCGAACAAGGCCGGCTTTCTCGGTGGTGTGTCGTGGACCATTCTTGTTGCTTTCGTATGTCAAATGTTTCCGAAGGCAACGATCTCGTCGGTTATCCATCGTTTCTTTTCCGTACTATCGGCATGGAGCTGGCCAACTCCTATTCTTCTCTCGAAGCCATACGAGTATCCTGGGGTGGATAGCTCCCTCCAGTGGTGCCCACAAAAGAACCACCACGACAGAGCGCACGTAATGCCGATTATCACTCCAGGTTTCCCAGCAGTCAACTCAGCCGTTAATGTGAATGCATCGACGCTTCGCATCTTAAAAGAGGAGTTCGAACGAGGCAAACTGATTATGGATGACATGCTCAACAAGGGTTTGAGCAGCCCCGCAGTGTGGCATAAGCTCTTCACACCGTCGGAGTTTCTCGTTCGCTACGATCACTACGTCGTCGTTGAAGTCAAGGCTGCCAATGAAGACGAACTTACGGAATGGTCGAGCTACGTAGCCAGTCGGACACGAAAGCTAGTCGAGACCTTGCAACACACCCCAACCATCAAGGACGTCCATCCATTTCCTGAACTTGTTCAAACTTCACCCTCACCAAGCGGCTACTACTTCATCGGGTACTCGCTCCAGCCACCTTCCACTCGTAATGTGCGCACTCAACGAGGTCAACACTCCGCCACATCTCCTGCAAAGACAGAGGAGGCGATGAAGGAAAGCGTCGCATCTGCTATCCGGTATTTCACAGCCACCGAGCTTGAGAAGTGCCCCGAGCGTCGTGATGGGATGGACACTGCTATATCATACGCAAAGTGGCAAGAAATACCCGAGTCTGTCTTCCCACAAGGCCGTTCAGCTGCAGCTGGGGAGCGAGCACGATACATTCTCAGTCGAGCCCACACATCGCATATGTCAGGCCTTGGTCGGTGATGCAGTTCCCGTGGTACATAAGTATTTAGCAGTTAGGAAAGACGCAATCAACGAAGTCAAAAATCAAATAAAGACATTCATAAGAATTTCACGCATTCCACGTACACTACTCATCCCAGTTCGGCTACAAGGTCCGGGCTCCTATCGCTGTGGTGGCGCGCTACTTGTGCCCTTCTCAAAATTGACTCTTGCTGATGACGGTGTGGTGTATATAGTTCATCCACGGAAACCAATAAATAGCAGTGATCTATCGCACCTGATACTCCATCATGATCGGAGTGACATCTTCAGCACCGCCTATACGTCTTCAAAGGAGCGCTTCCGAGCGTTTGGCTCTGTGGAGTTTTCTTTGTTTTGTACTTTGCTCAAGGGGTCTTGCAGGTCGTCTCCGAAATCCAGATCGGCGAAGTCAGAAAAGTCATTCAGGCTGTCATCATCGGCAATCGCACCAGATTTTGGCGGGTCTACACCCTCGTTCGTGGGCTGAGCCTCTTCAACAGAGGATGGACCTTGGCTTTGTTGTTCGACCATCCCTTCTGGATTCTGGGGAACAGTACCATTAGGTGGCTGCTTACCGCTAGATTTGGCGTTGTTCTTCTTTCCACCACTCTTAGCACCAGTCTTGGGTGTTGAAGACTTTGGAGCTGTCGCTTTCTTCTGACCGTTCGTTGGACTCTTACGAGCAGTTGACTTGGTCTTTGGAACTGCAGCTTTTGCCCCACTCTTCGGTGGAGCGGACGAGGGAGCCAACGGAGGCACTGAGTTGCTAGGAGTAGACTCGCCATTTTGAGGTATCGCCATGTGTGAAGTTGAATGTCCCGTGGATTGGGAGGATCCCAATGAGTTTCGAGATGGATCAGCGTAATCGGTAGATTGATGTTGCGGTGGTCGCAGTTGGTGGGGTGTAGTGGCCTCAGTCGTCGCTGGTGGCGAAGCGGTATCACCTTGAGGATACACCTTCTTCACAATCGGTACAACCGTGCTCAGAATAAACCTCTCGATTGATTCCAGAACTTCCAATGGGCGGGGCTGGTGCGCTTTGGGGGGTTCAGATAGGATCGAGCAGGCGAGACCAATATTGTGACGCACATTCTCGGCTTTAACACCTTGGGCGCTGTTGGCAGGCGCATTGTGCTGTGCCAACGCTTGGTGGGCGATGTACAGTGGCCGGAGGAAAGCGTCCTTTAGCACACGCACTTTCTCCCAATAGACAGCTGGGTTCACATTACTTGGGGGTGGAACCACAACAGGGTTGGCAGTGTACGGGGTCTGGACTTGCCCTGAAGGGTACTGGGACTGTTGTTGTCCAGCTCGAGAGTTTCTGCGATCAAGCGTACGCTGTGCCTCAGCCTCAGCACTCAACGTCGAAGGCACTCCTGCAGTGGTTGGTGGCTGGTGAGGGGGCACATGATTGTAATAGCCGTTTGGATTTGCTGGAGCCGACGGAGGCATCGCGTTTGCTGGAACTCCAACTCCAGGTGATTGCTGACGACCATTAAGCTGAACTTCAATCTGCGCCATTCGCCGTTGATACTGAAGAAGAGTCCGATGCTGAGTCCACAGCAAGTCGACTAGTCCAGTTCTGTCCAACCGCTGGAACTGAGCAGCAAACTCTGGTGGTGCACTTGTTGAGCTCGAAGATACTTGAGCACGTTGTGGTGGAAAACTGCCTGGAATGTTCTGGTTGGTCAGACCAGATTGGCTCTCCATCGGACCAGTTTGACCTGCCATGGTGTCGCTCGGAGGTGCATAATTGGGGGGAATATTTGCATACTGTGGTGGTCGAGGCTGCGCCATAAATTGAGTCTGCGGTCGCATCGAGTCTTGAGACTGCACTGGAGCCTGACTCGACAGAAGAGACATGAATGAACCTTGACCTCCACTTGACCCACGCTGATTCATCTCGGGTGCGCTTGGTACAGATGGAGCACTTTGACCGTATGAGTTACCCTGCCCATGTTGCCCTCCTGGCCTTGTGGGCATAGCACCGTTTGTTTGACTTGGATGACTCATTGCTGCCGTTACGCCAGGTGCACTGGGATTTTGCCCATGGCGCATATACAGACGCCTGATTGCCCACGTTGCCGTTGGTAAGCTCAGCTTGCATCAAACTGTTGACTTGTTGTTGCACGAGCATTACATACTCATTCTGTACAGAAATTCCGCTCAGTGTTCGATCAGACAACGTGAAGCACAACTACAGTTAACGTACCCGATCGCTTGCCCTTCTGCAGATTTCCATTTCAATATTGGTAGCGATGCGCCGAACAGTCAAATCATCTTGATTCCTGTGAGTCATCTGGAGTTGTCGGTAGCTAATCCAAAACGATATCAGGGATCTGTCAATGACGGAGACTATGCAAACCATACTCACATCTTCTGGAGGAACAGTTTGCGAAGTTCGATGTCTTGAGCAGGTGGCGTATCGTAGGAATTAGTCGAATTGTCGCTCATCGAAGCGTACGTTGGGTTGGAAGCAAGTGGACCTGCAGGTTGGCTCGCAGGTTGAGCTGGAGGTTGGCCCATGGACTGGCCGTTCGAAGCTGGAACAGATGCCATGCCATTTCCAGTCGGTGTGTCTACGCCACTTCCGCGCGAAGGACTTGCCTTGCGCTTCTCGGCTTTCTCACTCTTGGTCGCAGGAGTTCGAACTCTAGGACTTGGCTTCTTGGGAGCCTCTCCATCTGCATTCGCCTTCTTTTTGCTCTGTTTCGCCTTTTGGACTGCAACAGGTCCAGCTGTGCTCACTTTATCCTCGCCCATTGGTGTCAGAGTGCCCGTCGACTTGGCGAGCTGTGCATTCATAGCGAAGTTGACTGTCGTTGGAGTCATCGCCGACGATGCCGACGCGAGCGACGTATTGATACTCGTTGGTGCTCCAACGCTGACTGTCATGCTGGGATCATCCGCCTTCATTCCATGATATTGCTGGTGCATCATCACGGCACTGTTGTTCGGCGGCATGCCCATGTTCAGAGTGGGGCTTGCCGACGTCGTCGTTGCCGTCGTCATGGTGCTTGCTGTCGTTGAACCAAGTGCAAGCTCGCTCGCCGGGGTACTCCCTGTCCCGGTCGAGCTCGAGTCGCTGACGCCGGGTCCCGTGAAAGAAGGGGGCGGTGCGGGTGAGTTGACCACGTGCGAGGCGACTTCCATTCACAGGAAGGCAGGAAGGAGGATGGATGGATGGCCACGACGTGAGGGGGGAGTCTCCGGGGCGCTTCAATATGGACGCAGGGACCAGAGACGGACGCGCGTTTCCCTTCGAGCGCCTTGGTTTCCCTTCGGGTCTTTCTGATGGGATGCTCGGTCTGGCGAGTGGCTGGCGCCTGGCGCTGGGTTTTCTCTTTGGCTTGGCTCGGGCGCGCCAACAAGTTGGAGACGACCATCACTCTGGGTGGGGTTTGAATGTGGGTTGAGGTTTTACCATGAAAAACCTCGTGTCTTTCGATATTCCAAGAGAGATGATTGGTGGAAAAGGCATCTGAGTTGGGGTCTGATTGGAGCGATGCGAGGTGCAACCAAGATGGGACTGGATCAGCCACCGTGGAGCACCCAGCGTGGGGCGACGGAGGGATGCGCCCAGGTGC
>KE463921.1:38557-66032 GCA_000387445.2 Pythium aphanidermatum DAOM BR444 | reverse complement strand
AGATGCAGGTGGTGCCCCACGTCAACGCTGCTGAGAGATGACGCTAATGCGCTGCGGAGAGGGGGAGAACTTAGTAATGATAGACACCGTAGCTAGACGTTGCGAGTACTGGTGCAGTGAGGGGTGCGGTAATACACTCTGCTGTTGTCTGTTGGTGGCCATGTCGCGCTGTCGTCGGACCAACTGGACGCGACCTGATAACGCCCGTCGCGCATGGAGGCGAGACGACAGAGAGATGTTACGGCGTGCGTCGCGAAGCGCCGTGACGCGCTTGCTTTCTCTTGACACATACCTCGTGGCGTGCGTTGCGAGAGCTGGCATGTCCAGATGGACCAGATCTTAGAGTGACGTGGTCGCCAGGAGGTGGCGCATCGCCGCCAGCTTGCGCCGCACTTCAGCCCGCGCGTTAACAGGGTCAACGCGAATGGCCTCGAGCTGCACCAACGGAACTGTCGGTGTGGGGATCTGGATGTCCTTGCCGAATTTCAGCACGGTCATTGGAGTGGATCGTTTGGCTTGCTGGGTTGAGTAGAAGCGCTGAACATAGACCACCATGTTGCCCATGTTGCGAACAGCATCTTGCACAAACGCTCGCCATTCGTTCTGATAGTAGACATTCTCTTGTGTCGATGGGGTCGTGAACAGTGTCTCGGTAGGCGATCTGGTTGCGAAAAATGTGAGTTCGGAGACCTGTCGCGTCAGAAGCTCCTCGAACCGGCGACGCTGGCCATGAGTACAGCGCAAGAGCTCCCATGCTACATCATTCTCGGCGAACAACTCGGCTTGACCCGACCCATCGTCGATGATACCACGTAGAGAACACGATAGAAACGTCTGCTCGTCGAACGTTGGGGAGTCCTGCATAAGGTGCTTCCATGAGCAGTAAGCACGTGCACTGGGTACAGAACCGGATGATTCTTCGGATACGTCTGAAGAATGTACCCACAGTCGTTGTCGCTTCATAAGAGTCAACGGTTGCTTGCATTGGCTGCATCGACGCTTGAGTGTAACGTAGCTCATGTGTACCATAAGAACAGCTAGTCGCTTGAAAGTGCGGTCCGTGTCCTGGGTTTTGTAGAATGAGCCGAGAAATGTTGTCTGCATTCTCGTAAAAAGTTGAGAATCCGTCAAGATCTCATAGTCGACCCGATTGACGCGGCGTATACTTGTGCAGTGCGTCCACGTGACGAATGGTTTGTATGAAGACCGAGCTATGAAGCACTGCATCTTCCATACTTGAACAACAGCTCCGGGTTGAATTGCACTCATCGCACCAAATGTATCAATGTCCACAGACAGGTTGATGGACTCGAGCGAACTTCGGTCCCGAATTTTAAATCGGCACATTCTTGTTCGCGGGCTGTGTGTGTCCTCTTTCTTCTGGTCTCTTATGTACAAGAAGCGTTCCATGACGACGCCAATGATATTCACGAGGCGAGCAGTATGGGGATCTCTGTGTAGTGGCGATAAACCATCGTCAGCAGCAGCTTTATTCTCGCTTTTATTGAAGGAGAAAAGATCTGCCACTTCGTAGACACGGCATTCATCACGCTCGATTTGTTCAATCAAATCAAGCGCTACGTTCGCGGATGATGTGCTGCTCACATCAAAAGTTGACACAACAGTACCACGATCGACTATATACGTAGTCATTGAATGCTGATCGACGAGGGCAGCCGTACAATAAGCAGCATCACTAGGTTTATCAGCTTCAGAGCGTTTGTTGTCAGCTTCCAGAGCAACTTTTATTCTTGCAATCGTGGCTCCACCAGAGCTATCTGCATGTGAATGCTGCATGTCCATCGACTCGAACACGTACCAGCGCTTCCTATCAAGAAACCAGGCATCGCTATTGATGCTAACGAGGAGCTCCATAGAATGAATGGATGACCAGTCTGGCATGCGATTGTATGCAGTTACTCCGATTCCACTCACGTGACGAAACTCAGCGATGCCTTTACGAGAAAATCGACTCCTCTTCATAGGGCAGATGTGAGTGACGAAAACGATAAGGTTGTGTCTTGTGGTCGTGTCATCGATATGATCACCAGAGCATACAGAAACGCGCTGGATATTGTTTGATGATGTTATCAATGACACAACGTGCAGTTTGCTCTTGCCGCCTGTGCCATTGACTATTTCAACCATCGCGCGAAGATTCGTGAACGCGTATAGACAGCATCCATGCTCTGAGTGGGCTCGTAAGCGGGCGCCATCGTCTTCAAGCACGAGAGGAATCGATCCCTCTTCATCGTACACCTCGAGATCGCTTGAACCAGTACAGCCTCGAATAAAAGCAATCAATCGAAACTGAGGCATCTCGTCAGCTTCGATAATAATTGGCCTTTTCACACTACTCATCTCCAATTCACTCAACTCTTTATCCACCATCAGTTGCTTGATGAGAAATTCAACTTCGTGAACGCTCAAAACATCAATATGGCTGTATTCCGCGAGCTGATCAGTGCGAACACTTGAACACTCGGCTGCTTCAGTCGAGTGAGAGGTTAGAAATCGCCCAGCTAGTGTTGTTGACGGCATTGTTCCACAAACATTAACAGAGAAGACGTTGCGCGCAATTGCAATGGCAGCGTCTCGTCGCCCAAGACAGGGGAATCGAAGCTGAAATCTGACCTCCGTGTCATCGTCTTCACTTATCCCAAACACAAACTTCTTGGCCAGTGCTTCAAAAATGGCTAGCCACCACATAGTCACATTGAGAGGCTGTCGACTAAAATCACCAAAGCACGACCACTTTTTTTGAACACGTCTGGAGTTGGTTGATGACGGTTTCCCAAGAAGCGGAGAGCTGGGATTTGGGTGCTGAACAACACGAAGATGGCTGCGAGAGCATAAGCCAATAAGCACCTGGCTCGGATCACCCGGTTTAGCTCTCAAAAAGTGGGCTCCAGTGATACGAACACGACTGCCGGCACGTATATAAGGCTTGATATGAATCCACGGGAAGTGATAAAGTGACACAAGAACTTCTACATCGCACTTCACCACCAAACACTCATCCCAAACAATTGACGAGACAATGCCGTCTAGCTCGACCTCTCCGTTTATCGCCTGGTGAGAGGGAGCTCGAGACCGCGATTCTTCGACCATCCACACTGACAAAGATGTCACCTTCGCATCGACGTTTCCAGAGGGTACCGCAGCCTGTAGCAGAAACATCTCACACTCTGAGTAGAAAACTTTCTTGAGATTGGTCAGCAGAACAACGAGCCCGGGCCACAGGAATTGGTGCCACTCCATAGCTATTTGACCAGCAAGCAGCACATTGACAGAGGAGCAAGTTCCATCGCAAATCTCAAAACTCTCGACTTCGACAAAGAAGTGTGAGCTAGCATAATCATCTTGCATCGAGAGAGGACTTACACGCAAAATGCGCCCAAACACAACATGCGTTTTCCGTTTCTTGGATCTTTCATTGGTCTTCATTGATACATCCTGACCGATATCCTCCCAGACCGTTGGTCCAATATACATAGGCGGATCTTGAGTTGGAAAATAACGGGATAGCTGCTCCTGCACCTGACACATAGACATCTGGGGCGGCTTTAGTGCGTGCAATTGTATCGGTTCCAAACGCGCTTCAATCCAGCCTAGAGCGTCGAGGATTCCCGGGTAGACCACCGTCCACGTCTTGATAACAACCAACGCATTCAGCTGCTCATAACGTGGACTCACAAGCTGAATTGGGATTCGATTTGTAACGTCGCAGAGACACAATGTCGTCGGAGTTGGCCTTCCCGCGATACGCTCAAATCGCAAGAAACCTGTTACCCACACTCGATCTGACGCAAAGGCAACAGCGCTAGTCGGTAGTGCTTGACCATCCACTCGGGCACGCTTCCGTGGCGTTTGCTCTTTATCTCCAATTGAGACATCATGCGATTCAATCCCCCACCGCGTGTACAAGTCACGGCGAGAGGCGCCACCGCGCAGGAGGGTCGTAAGTTGTGTCACAGACACGATCTCTACCGTTCTTCCTGGGTGTTCTTCAAGCCTGGAGGCACGAGCAGACCTGTCAGCGCCATCAGTCCATCTGCTAGATCATTCCATACCCGGAATCTAGCCTCATACCATCGCGTCTGCTCGTCCAGCAGCCTTGTCTTGACCGCATCCCGCCACATGCACCCACCTTCAATGGATGAGCCATTTGCATGGAGTCACATTCCTTCTTTGATCCCTCTATTAGAAGACCGTTCACTATTCGATGCAAGGGCGGAAAGTGGCGCGAAAGGAAACATGAGCAATATGGGCTCCGTCATGATGGGGATGATGGCATGATCAAGGAGAACACCTGAACGAGACGACGTCAGACAAGCAGGTGGACGACAAAACGGCTCGTAGGATACGCACATCGGCGAGGCCACGCTTGTTGCTGTCAGCATGTCCCACAAACACGAACAGAGCTATTTCCATCCATGGGCATTAAAAATATGGCACCTGGTCGCTGACTAGCGGGGCTCGCAGAAGTCTGCGGTTACGCCGCGATCGGAATTCCAGTGAAAACGGCGGTAACAACGAATGAGTGACAATAATACTGTCGGGTGAGAGCTGAGGAATCGCCGAGCGCGCGGATTTGGGAGGGGTCGACCAGCTACATCGAATCGACTGAATGCGCTGCCCGTGATTATGTGCTATGGACGAACCGCTGTCGGAGAACCAGGGGTACACAGCGCCGTGCTTAACATCGACCATCAAACCATCCGAAGAACCAAACTCCTCACACCTACAACATATCGAAGGTACGAGCTGATGTGCCAAGAGTTCTGCATTGATAGTCACTAAGGAGCTTTGTCACAGAGATTCGTCGAGTCTTGTCATCGCAGCCATTGGGCACATCCGGTCCTCTAATGATCGAAATCAGTAATGAAGCTATGAGAACTGAGTCTATCGCACCCAAGGGTGAGGGATTGCGAGATGGTTTATCGTCCGTGATGCCCCAAGTTGAGTCTGAGAAAGCACACACTGAACAAACGGGCCCAACCAGGGTCTTCCTACCTCCGCATCTAGCTGAGCAGTTGCGGGAAGTAGCGGCTACATCGCAAAATCAGCTATCCGAACATATCGCCAAGCGTCAGAAGCGTTCACTTGGAAATGGGGGATTGAGGCGGAGAGTTTCCAGTGTTTTGAAGATGGCTGGGATTCATATCCTGGAAGATGAACGTGACCGAATGAAGGGCTTATGGGATGTGTTTGATGTCGATGGTGATGGTATCATCGATTTTGCCGAATTTTGCCGATACACTTGCGATCTCATTGAGCTTCAAAAGAAGAACAAGACGCAAAGTGCGATGTCATCCATTGAAGTGAAATTTGTTCGCATCGTTATTCTCGAAATCATGCAACTAGGTACTCTTCAAAAAGCGATTGAGTCAGTCTTTCATATGCTTGATCAAAACAGGAGTGGCAAAATTTCTAAAGTGGAATTCGAGGATGGAATCCGCGCACTGGGCATTCTTGATTTCAACTACGAAGTTCACGGGCGGAAGCGAAGGTTTGCAGATACTTCTCTGTTTCTGTTGAAAGTTGGCAACCCTCTTCGGTATTGGATCGTATGGTTGATTGAATGGAAGTGGTTTGATCGCTTCATTTTGACGTGTATAGTCGCAAATTCAATCATGCTCGGATTTCGGGACTATCAAGACCCCGGTTCTGTCCCCGATGCGACGGGAGCAGTCAGATTGAACTTTAGAAACCAGCTACTGGAAGGCGTCGAGACCGTATTTTCGTGGATATTTGTTGCAGAGTGCGGCCTCAAGATTATGGGCATGGGATTTCTCTTTGGACGAGGGGCATATCTTAGGTCATACTGGAATATGCTCGACTTTTTCGTTGTCATTGTGGGACTCATTAGCGATCTACCAGGCGTACCAAAGATATCATCTCTTCGGACTGCACGAGTTCTTCGACCCCTCCGTACACTAAGCAATTTGCGAAGAATGCGGATGCTGGTGTACGCACTTCTTTCAGCTATACCAGCACTTTTCAACGTGATGGTTATCTTGGCGTTTGTCTTCACCGTCTTCGGAATTCTCGGGGTCCTTTTTTGGAATGGCGTTCTTTACAACCGGTGTCGAATGACTCCTACACCAGTTGATGGTGTATGGGCTCTTGCTGGCGAAGGAAGGGTTTGTGGCGGTGCATACACTTGCCCCGTTGGTCAGTACTGTGGGTCAGTGTACTCAGTCCCCGAGGGCGCATATGTCAACCATGATTTATTGCCATCGGCTGAGAGATGGACATACGCGTTGGTCAGTTTTGACAATATTGGGAAAGCGATTTTGACGCTGTTTCAATGCATTACACTTGAGGGATGGACAAGTGTCATGTACAATGTGCGTTGAATGTCCTGTATGATAGGTATGAGATATTCGTGCTGACAAAAGTTATCTTTCAGATGCAAGACGCGCACAACTACGCCTTCGCCACACTCTACTTCTTTTCCTTCACAATCATCGGTGCATTCTTTCTACTCCAGTTTATTTTTGCAGTTATCTGGGAGCGATTCAACGCTGCAAATGATGGAACAGCAGGCGAATGGGACCTCATCCTGGAGGAAAGACGTGCAAGTGCCGCACGTCTTTCGCAGGCTGAAGAGGTTGCGAAAAATCCTAATGTTGAGCTCAGAAAGGAAAAATTTCGACGAGAATCATCTCTTAGCCAAAGAATGCGCTTTTCAATCCAAACAGGAATAGCGGCTGTCAAGCAAACACATCCTATCGATCGGATACGAGGAGCCTGTCGGCGACTTGTTGAGGTAAGTTCACGTCTTGTAAGCTAGTGGCTTCATGTATGTCACTGTGACATCTATTTTCTGTGCAGAACAACTGGTTCTCAAGCACTATTGTGGTATGCATCTTGTTGAATACTCTCGTTTTAGCAATGGACGAGTACCCAGTTGATCACACCAGAGAATCGGTTTCTGAAGTCATCAATACGGGATTGACAATCATCTTCTCTTTCGAGATGGCGTTGAAGTTGATAGGTCTTGGACTCCGACGATACGGTCGAGATCGACTGAATGTTTTCGATGGATTTATTGTTTGTATCAGTCTTGCTGAGCTCCTGATGAAAGTTTTCATCGTAAGTAAGAAAGGAAGCACAGGTCTGTCAGCACTTCGAAGTTTTCGTCTCTTTCGTATCATGAAACTCGCCAGGTCGTGGCGCTCTCTGAGAGAGCTGTTGCAGACGGTAAGATTCTAATGCTATTTCTTGTGATGAGTCTGACGTGATTTTTGCCATGTGGTGATTACAGATCGGAAACAGTTTGGCTGACGTTGCGAACTTCGGCCTGCTATTGTTATTGCTGATGTATGTGTTCTCACTAATTGGAATGCAGTTTTTCGCAAACAAGTTTCGCTTCAACGACGCTGGTGATCCTGTGCCATGGGAACCGCATGTGTACTCGAACACTACTCCCCCACACGCACCTTGGACGCCTGAGCGCCCGTACACTATTAGTCGCTCCAACTTTGACGATTCTGTTTCAGCTTTCACCACAGTTTTCCAGTGCCTAAGTGAGGAAAACTGGGTCAGTGTGATGTATGATGGTGTTCGATCGTCTGGATGGACTGCGACCGCATATTTTCTTCTCGTGATGATAGTCGGAAATATCGTTATCCTAAATCTTTTTCTTGCCATCTTGCTTGGTAACTTTTCAATTGATGAGCAAATTGAGGATACCGAAGTTGCTATAAAGCGAGGAGAACATCAGCTACAAGTTGCATCTCAGCATCCTTTAAAAGTCAATGCAATACTCCCAGCTCCAGAGGACAATCGGTGCCCCCAGTCAACGGAATATCCATTGGATCATAAGGACTCAAAACGACGACGACGAAGGAGAAATAGTGCCAATCGTAGCCAAGTTGAACGCAATAGTATCGAGCGTAATAGCACTGGTCTAAGTATTGATGAATTCCACGTGCAGAGGAATACTGAATGCGATAGTGCCAAGGACCGAGACAGCAAGACGCAAGATGTTTTACAAAATACCGAAAAAGGTTCAAGTGATATTGAAAGTGCCGATGACTCCGAAGACAATGCGGCTCCAAGACGTGTGTCAGGCAACCCTCGACAAGTTCGTCTGAATACGACGGCTGGTAGGCCATCCAATGCAGCATCTCGAGCCCCCTCCGATTCCTCGACCACTGTGATCGTATTCAGTAACGATCGATCGCTTTTCATATTCACCCGACGAAATCCGATCCGGATATTTTGCAAATATGTCATGAGCCATGTATACATCGAGGTATTGATGCAAGTCATCATTATGCTCAGCAGCGTTCAGCTCGCGATCGACAACCCGTTGAATGATCCAAACTCGAAGCTATCTGCAACTCTGTCCACGATGGATACTGCTTTCACTTCCGTTTTTTTGTCGAGATGTTGATGAAAGTTATCAACGCGGGATTCCTGATCAACGGCAGATCTTCGTACCTCTGTGACCCCTGGAACGTTCTGGATTTTACCATTCTGATCTGCTCTTCTATCACGCTCTTCTCTTCGAGCAAGGCTCTCCGCTCACTTCGGTCGCTGAGAACTCTTCGAGCTATAGTAGGTTTTCTTAATGGGGTGATTTTTTGCTGGGTTATAACTGTGAATGTGTCTATACAGCGTCCATTACGGATGATCAGACGAATAAGAGGGATGAAAAAGGTCGTCAATGCTTTGCTGTCGAGCATTCCCAGAATCATGAATGTTTTCCTTGTTTGCTCCCTCATCTACCTTATCTTTGGTATTATTGGTGTGAACTTGTTCAAGGGACGAATGCATTACTGCGATATGAGCTCACTTCCCACCGACGTTCTCCATGTCATGGAGTCAGAATTCGGCTTCACGAAGCTTTCATTCCGCAAAATGCTATCCAAACAAGATTGTATTGATCGAGGTGGAGCGTGGAAACGACCTAATCGCAACTACGACAACATTTTTAAATCTGCGATGACATTGTTCGAGATCAGCACTACTGAAGGGTGGATTGCCATGATGCTCCAAGGCATTGACGCGACCGAGATAGGATATCATCCCGTGCAAAATTGGAATCGATGGTACTCTGCCTTCTTCATTGGTAAGTGACGATGACACGGGTTGATTTTTTCTAAAGACTTACCGTGAGAGTGTTTCTAGTATTTGTCATTATCGGGAATTTTTTCACACTCAACCTCTTCGTTGGAGCAGTCATTGACAACTTCAATCGAATGCGGGACTCACAAAATGCGCTTGACGCTGATAATGACACCCAACGAGAATGGCTACAGATCCAGGACGTCTTACGTGCGTACGTGTTCGTATTCTTTTCCAGAAATTGATTTTGTAGTTGACATATGTCCATACGAGATCTTTAGGACACGCCTGGTTCCTAAGGCACAGGAACCGACAAATCGCGTTAGAAATGTGTGCTATCGAATTCAACAGCATCCAGGTTTCGAAGCAGTTATCGCTGCCAGTGTGTTTGGCAACACTCTGGTCTTGGCAATGACTCATTTTCAGGAGTCTGAATCTCTATCTGCTTTCCAATTTATTGGAAATTTGATCTTCTGGTTTGTCTTTTTTCTCGAAGCGATTGTCAAGATGATGTCCCTTGGGACGCAATATTTTAATGACCGGTGGAACTTGTTCGACTTCGCCGTTGTCTGCGGCAGTACCATTCCAACAGCATGGCCTTTCTTTAGTGACGGCAAAATCTCGCCGATCGCCAACACTCTGCGTGCATTTCGAATGGGACTGGCTATTCGGTTGATGAAGCGAGCAAGAAGCATGCAAGACATCATCACCACAATTCTCGACAATATGCCTGCTCTCGTGAACGTGTCAACGCTCCTCTTCCTCATCATGTTTGTATATGCTGTAATTGGCGTTCAACTGTACGCAGGTGTAATGCTTGGCGACTATCTAGATGAGCATGCAAATTTTCGAGATGTTGGTGTCGCGATGGTGACTTTGTTTCGTTTCGCTACTGGTGAAGCGTGGAATGACGTGATGTACGATCTGATGGTTGAGCCAATTCAAGATGCTGAACCATTCCCATACGGAAGCTCCTGTGTGAAGGATTTCTCCTACAGCGACCTAGAAGCCGCCCGAAATTACACAGGCGATCCTAGCTTGACGATAGGGTGCACTCCTGGAATCGCAGTCACCTACATGTATTTCCTCACCTATCAACTTATGGCGACGTATGTCCTGCTCAACCTTTTTGTGGCAGTTATCCTGGAAGGATTCGAAGAGACTACAGAGAGGAACCTTTCAGCAGTAACCAAGGCGGACCTCACGCAAGTGTGTAGTCTATGGGAGAAGTATGATCCGTTTGCGACAGGATACGTGAATGATCACGAATTTCTCAAATTTCTTCGAGAAGTACCTCCTCCATTAGGCCTCTCTAAACACGTGCGGCGCAAAGATCTCGAGCGTTGGGCCAAGCAGCTCGATCTCCTTCTCGAACCAAATGGAAAAATTAGCTTTAGAGCATTTATTTTATCCGCAACACAGAATCTGATGCACAAAATTGCAGCAGATCGTGGGGAGTACATCCTACCTGCGCGAGGTGTACAGAGCTTCTTCCTGAAGTCTCACAAGGCGATTCGTAAAGTTGTTCAGTCTCGTCGTGGTAGCGCGACGTCTGTCGTTCCAAGCTTGATGGTCATAATATCTGTCAAACGTATTCAAGCAGTCATGCGATCACGATTGGCTCGGAAGCGGTACCTGGAATTAAAGCGACAAATGGCGGCTCAGCGGATTTGGTTGTACGATAAAGCTGCTCAGAGCGGCTTCAGAGAATCTATGTCCACCGAGAACCGTTGTGAAGCACACCATTCAAGAGAGCACGAAGTCCCACCACAGATCAAGATAACAGGACAGGAGAACGATGGCAACCTCGACATCAATATCACGGTCGACAACGAGCGCCATGACGAGGGCAAAACAGCTGAGCCCAGCTTGTCGGTGACCCTGTCCGCTGATGCAGTAGAAACAAGCAACATGCCAGTAAGTGAAGCATCACCTCCAGACTTGTCGCCTCAGTTGTCTTCGGTCACGCTGCAAACGTCAAGCAAAGAAACCGAAAACAACGCGACCTGAAGACGCCGCGACCATTGCACATAGATACATGGAGGTCGCCTCTCTATTATTGAATTAGCGATAGCTCCACACTAGTGCTGTGTACGCGGGGCGGCATCCTGTTCGTTGACTTTGAGGTCGGCTGGCTTGGGCTTGAGCGATTTGAAAGGACCCACCGGGTCGGACGAGAAGCGCGCATAGTACAGCGAGGCCATGAAGATGCCTTGTGCTGTAAACAAGATCTTCCAGCGCTGCTCAACGAGGTAGCGCGCGAACGGCGTCATGATCACGCAATGGAGCTCTCGCGATGCTCAATTCTTCGTGTCATGAACCCCACAAGTTGCCGCACGCCACACCACATTCACACGAATTTACACTCCGTGGCAATTTTCATGTAAACCACACTAACACTGATATTCAGATGGAGTGTGAATTTCAACTTCAATCCTAGTCATCAGAGTGATGGTGTTCCTAGGTTGGAACTGCAAACGAACATTAACGAGCCTGCCATCGACAGCTTGGTACCACCACGTTGACCTCAACCACCCAAACACCCACCGGGAAAAACGGAACGCCGCATCATCAGCACGTCAGTGGGTTTTCGCACCCAGTGCTCAAATGACAGCAGCGCGTCAGCTGCTCAGTCGCACTCCGTACCGTACCTCCCCAAACAATACAACCCAGTTGCACTTTCGTCCTGACTGCAACAAAGTATATGCTCCTCTTAAGTACGAAGAGCTCTTCGTCGGTTCTGTGGCTGCCGCGTCGACGCTGGCGACGAAGCATAGATCGTCACGGCACTTGGCCGCCTGTCCGCGACGAGGAAGCGACCACCCGAGCGCCGTCATCCGCGCCAGTCGCAGCCGCGTTGCGCCGCTCGTAGCTCAGTCAGCGCTTTGCCTAGCAGCCCCCAAGCTTCCCTATCGTTTCCTCTGTCGTTGAAGCACGTCCCCGCCTCTTGTCGGTCAAATCTCGACCAGTATGAAGCTGTACAAGCGCGAGGTGCTGAATGACGTCTGGTCGCAGTTCCTGGCGCTGAGCCTGCTGCTGGCGCTGTCAGTAGACTCGCTGAACCCGGTCAAGGCCGTGAGTGGCTTCCTGGGCGTGCCAGCGTATTACTGGGGCTTTGTATCCTTTGCGATGATGCTCGGTGTCTTGTGGCACAACATGAGCGATGTCATTTACCGCTCAGCGCGCGTGTTCTTAAACAGCGTGCTGAGCATTTCCTTCAAGAGCATCGACGTTGTCGGGCTCGACAATATCCCCGTGGAAGGCCCTGTGATCTTCACGGGCAACCACGCTAACCAGTTCGTCGACGGCCTCGTGGTCATGATGACTAGTCCACGTAAGGTCGGTCTTCTGATCGCTGAGAAGTCATGGCACCGTCCGGTCATTGGCGACTTCAGCCGCATCATGGGCTGCATCCCTGTCGTGCGTCCTCAGGACTCGGTCATCCCAGGCGTCGGTAAAATCAAGATGCGTGATGCAGTCACTGCGGCGCTGGATGCCGCGGATGAAAATGACGAGAATGTTAAGAAGCCTCAGGTCGTCCTCGTCGGTGAAGGCACGAGCTTCACGGCGCAGGTGACCCCAGGCGACCAAGTCCGTCTCCAGGGCAAGTCAGTCAAGGACAGCGGCTCACCAGTCAAGATCGTCAAGGTAGTGAGCGACACGGAGCTCGTCGTGGAAGGCAACCTGAAGGACGCGAACGACAAGCCAGTGTTTGAGTTTGCGGCCTTCGGCATCTTCAAGAAGGTGGACCAGGGTGTGACGTTCGCCAAGGTCTACACGCATCTGAACCGTGGCAACTGCATCGGTATCTTCCCCGAGGGCGGCTCGCACGATCGCACCGATTTGTTGCCGCTCAAGGCGGGCGTGGCAATCATGGCACTTGGTGTCAAGGACAAGTACAACGTGAACGTGCCGGTTGTTCCTGTGGGTCTCAACTACTTCCGCGGTCATCGCTTCCGTGGACGCGTTACGGTCGAGTTCGGCACGCCGATTGTCGTGGACGACCAGCTCATGAAGACGTACCGTGAGGACAAGCGTCAGGCCTGCAATGACTTCCTGCACCGTGTGGAGGAAGGCATGCGTTCGGTGATTGTCACTGCGCCTGACTACAACATCCTGCAGCTCATCTTCACTGCGCGTCGTCTCTTCCAGCGCTCGGGTGTGCGTTTGACGGTCAAGGAGACGCAGGACCTGAACCGCCGATTCGCCGAAGGATACAAGATCCTTTCGACTGTGCCTGATGCGCAGAAGGACCTTGAGGAGCTCCACAAGAAGCTGGATGACTACAACCACACACTCAAGCTCATGGGCCTCAAGGATCACCAAGTGCCGTTTATTGCCTGGTGGACCATCCACGACGTGATCGGTTCGGCTCTCTATGGTGCTCTCATCTTCGCTCTCGCGTCGATTCCTTCGTTTGTGCTCAACGCCCCAGTGGGTCTCATGGCTCGTTACGTGGCTTCCCAGGAGCAGAAGAAGGCACTTGCGGGCTCCAAGGTCAAGGTGGCCGGCCGAGACGTTCTCTTGAGCAAGAAGATCGCGTTCTCCATGGTCGCCGTGCCTGTGCTGTGGATTACGTACGGTATCGTGTTGGCGCTGGTGACCGACTGGTACTGGTCGTCGATCATGCTGCTGCTGCTCTCATTCCCGCTGTTCTCGTTCTTCGGCGTGCGCTCTGTCGAAGCCGGTATTATTGAGCTCAAGACCGTGCGTCCGCTCTTCTACCGCCTGCTGCCTCAGTACCGAGCTACACAGGACGAACTTCCTGCCCGTCGTGTCGAACTACAGAAGCTCGTGCGCAACTTCATCAAGAAGTACCGTGAACACTTGGGCCCGCTTGCAGAGAAGAAAGTGATGGACTGGCACTCGTTCATGCACGAGCAGCGTGCGATTGAGGCCGAAGCTAAGAAGAAGGCGAAGCACCAGGAGCGCCTCGAGAACGATTCGACCTCCCAGGAGAACGGGGATGCGGCTCCATCTTCGCCTAAGAACAGCGACAAGGAAGAAGACGTGCCAACCCCACCAGTTACGATCACTCGAGAGCACGACTTGAGCTTCCTCCGTCGATCCAACCGATCGGTGATTGGTCTTGCAGGCCTCGAACGCTCAATGACCTGTCCGCCCGGCTTCGAGGAAGTACTGGAGAAAGAAATGGTTGACCGTCAGCGCTCCATGACAGTCGGACAATGAGTGGCAGACCAGTAGCGTAAATGGCGTGTGCCCGTAAAGTATGAATTCGATGAAATCTACATGAGTCCGTCAGTTGTACACGGCCCAAATTATGTCGCAATGTTCTTAGCTCCATCCGCTGAGTTCCTTCCTATCTTGAGAATACGTTGTCATAGTGAGGCCGATAGCGATCGGGTGATCCTTCGTCAGTCGGTGACTTCTCAACCTTCTTTGAGGAAGAATGCTTAGAGCCTTTCTTCATGTCGTTGCTTGCAGTTGGACTAGCCTTACCGGACCGTTTCTTGCTCTTGTCTTCACCTTTCTTGCCTTTGTTACCGTCCTTTTTTGATTTCTTCGAGTCGGACCTCGTACTGTCAGAACTCGCTTGTCGTTTGAGAGTACGCAGAATCGGAGCCTGATCGTCCGCGATATCGCTCGCGATCGGCGATGCACCATGTCGACGTTTCCGTTTCTGCATACCTTCTGCTGCCCGGAGAGAGACGGTGTTTGTAACTCGCTCGGACGGGATCGGAGTGATGGGCAGACGAGCAAAACAATCTACAATATCACAAACACATTAGCCTCTACCGCATTTCCCCAAACGCTAGATATCAGCCACGCACCTTCACTTGGCGCGAAATGTTCAGCATCGAAATTGACACAACGAGGGCAAGCATCATTCCAGCATTCGCCGTTCAACTCCTACAATGGCGAAGGAAACAAACGTCAAAACTCTCCAGATAATGTGACACGAGCTTTGGTCGAACCTCTTTCTCCACGCCACAGATCTCACAGTGAGGAACAACGATCAGGTCAATCAAGTAAGGATCCTCCTTGTCTGCACGTTCATGACTGCGAAGTTTGGCGTCCGATTCAGCCTTGAAGCCGAGGAGGTTTGGACGCTTCTTCACCTTCTCCCGACGGCGCATCACGAATCGCTTGACCTGATCCTGGAAAGCAGCATATCGGGTCGGCGTTGTACCCATGAGAGTGACGCCTTCTGGAAGACCCAGCTTGTCCTTTGCTTTGGAGTGATTCCGACTACGTTGCCCACGGCCTGACTTCGCCGTTTCCTCGTCCATAAGCTCCAGATCCTTCTTTTTGAACACTTTCAGAATCTTTGAAGAACCGATTTCCACTGTGCACGTCTCTCTATCCGCCTTCTTGACGATTCCAAAACCTTTCCGGTTTGGGAGATGGACCTTCTTCTCAATCCAAGATATACCGTAGTTTCCTCGCGTCGCCAATCTTCTCGATCGCTTTCCACTGCTTTCTTCACCCTGCGAGTCCTCCGTGTGCTCAGTTGTCAGGTGATCTTCGTTTCCACTTCGCGATCCTTCGTCATCTTCATCATCCTCATCGTCATCATCGTCCCCACCACGTTGCTCCCGCTTCCTTTCGATACTCTTCGCGTAGAGCTCCTTGATTGTATCCATATCTTCCAAAAGAGTCAATTCATACGCTCGCTTAGCTGTGTTTTCGTTTGAGTTTTCCAGTCTTAGCTGGACCCAACCGTTTCCGGAGCGGAGGACACGACCATGAAGGTTCTTGAACTTGCCAACATTGATACGGCATTTGCGATCGATCCACATGTCAGGGTCCAAATCAGACAAAAGATGGCCCTTCGGCAGGTCAGAATCCGAGTCCTGTTCGTGCCACGGCTTTTGAGCTTCGATATCAAACTATTGATAATGAATGCCGACTTACTCTGTCTGCAGTCTCCGGGTCATCGTTCACTTCTTCTTCTTCTCTCGGGGCGTCGGGGGCAGCAACGAGGTGCTTCTGCTGGATTGTGATAATTTCTTCACTGTCAAGTTGCACCTTGAAGCCCTCTCCGTCGTTCTGATGTAAGTGGGGAGCAATGAGATGCATGCACGTCAAAGAATGTATCAGTGGTTCTTACCGCAATAATGACGCCAAGTTTGCCATCATACTTCTTCAGGTCCCGCTCACGGCGACCAAGAGCGCCAAGCTCTACGCGGACGCGCGTATCAATTTCCATCTCTTCCTCTTCACCTTCTTCATCCTCTTCGTTTCTTTTTGCTCGCCTTCTGATTCCTCAACGGTGTCTGTCACATCTTCGCCATCATCCGTGCCTCGCGTTAGTCGGCGTGTCTCGTCACGGCTATTGGAACGAGTCTTGCGCTCCGCCACTTCGTCGACATCTTCCATCCCCTCTCCATGGAAGTCAGCCTCTCCATCCTCTGGCTGGTCTTCATCTTCCGAAGACACGAGTTGCAACGCCGACGGACGGTACTTGTACACGACATCACCGTCCCGAATTCGCACCTTGAACCACGTATTCGGGTGCTGTGGCGCCTCTTCCACGAGTCCGATCTTGCCAATTGTGTGTGGTACGCGCTGCTCCACATCTGCCGTGCGTTGGATGCGTACCATCGCCCCTTTCTCGAACTCTTTCATATCAGTCGACGCACTGCGTGTGCCTGCGCCTCGCCCATACTCTCCATCAGCCTCCTCCTCTTCTTCTTCAATCACTTCTTCCTCCTCTTCCTCTTCTTCTTCTTCCTCTTCGTCTTCTTCTTCTTCCTCGTCCTCTTCCTCGCTGCCCTTGCGCTTGGCCTCACCATTTAGCGCTCGCATGGCCTTTTTCATGGACGATCGCGTGCGTCGCGATGCCTGTCGCCGTGGGCGTCCGCCTTCTCCGTCCGACGTCACTACGCCGCCGTCCATCTCCCGTCTAGTCTCGTTGTCGTCGCGCGTTTCCCTTTGTGGGGCGGGGCGGGGAAATGGATTCGAGAGTGACGGTCGGTCGCAGTTCGGGTCGAAGAAAACCAAGTTGGTGCTGGGAGAGTTCGTGAATTGGGTGTACCACATCAAACCCAACATTATGTGTAGAAGTAGTGTGGTAGATGACAACCTCAGATTCAGATTCAGAGATGCATTTGACTCAGACGAACATGAAAGACACTCTGCCTTGTTGGATCTCCTGTGCGCATGCTGCTCGTCCTGCGCTCTGTCAAGTGTTCCGATGCAGAGCATGAGGCCTCTCTACGGAACGTTATTTGTGGCAGTTCTGATCTGTTTGTCGGGATCTTAATGTCAGCGGTTCAGGCGCCGGTGGTCGGTCGTCCGGTGGCTATTTATTCGCATGGAACTCGCCTCGGCGTAGACGTAAAAGGCCCTCGACATCGCCCCGTGTGCTTCCTCTACCGCGAGGTGCCTTGTGCGTAGGCGTCGAGGCGATACCGTGACGCGTGTGCAGCCCTTCAACATGACCGACTCGAGCCTCGTAGTCGTGGACAATGTCATCAAGAAGCTCTTGACCGTCCAGGATAAACCCTCGCAGACCGAAGTCACCGACCTCACGACCGAAGAAGTCATGCTTCTCTGTCGGAAAATCCGAACCGTAAGGCCATGGCACGACGATGGTCTCCAGTGTGGCCCCACTCATTGTATGTTTGGCGTGATAGATTTTTCTTGAGCAACCGGCGCTTCTCGAAGTGCCGGCACCGATCAACATCTGTGGCGATACGCATGGACAGTACTCGGATCTACTACGGCTCTTTGAGATTGGCGGCTTCCCTGATGAAAAGAGTTATTTGTTCCTGGGCGACTACGTGGATCGGGCCATGCAGAGCATCGAGACCATCTGCTTGCTGTTTGCCTATAAAATCAAGTACCCCAATCGACTCTACTTGCTACGAGGGAACCATGAATGTGCATCGATCAATCGCATTTACGGTTTCTACGACGAGTGTAAGCGTCGTTATTCAGTCAAGCTCTGGCGGACGTTTGGCGATTGCTTCAACTGCATGCCAGTCGCCGCCGTAGTCGCAGAAAAGGTAAGCATCGACCTCAATCTCTCGTACAATTTACGATTTTATCAACCGGCAGCGCGTACTCCTGTTAGATCTTTTGCACCCACGGTGGTCTCTCCCCTGATCTCTATACTCTCGATCAGATTCGAAACATCCGACGACCTACAGACGTACCGGACGAAGTAAGCCCTCCCGAGTTGTTCTTCACGTGTTGCATTGTGTTTAGTGCCAACAATTCCGTTTCGTAGGGGCTCCTTTGCGACTTACTATGGGCAGATCCAGACCCAGACAGCCAAGGATGGACAGAAAGCGATCGCGGTGTGTCGTACATCTTTGGTGCTGATGTGGTGGAGCAGTTCTTGCAGACGCATGACTTGGATCTGGTGTGTCGCGCCCATCAAGTGGTGTCAGACGGCTACGAGTTCTTCGCAGGGCGAAAACTCGTCACGATCTTCTCGGCTCCAAACTATTGCAACGAGTTTGACAACGCCGGAGCTATGTTATGCGTTGACAAGACGCTTAATTGCTCATTCAAAGTGCTCTGTTCGAGCGATAAGAAGAAAGCAGCCGCCAAAAAGTGACAGCACGTGACGGATTGTAGACACGGAAATGCTTCTTATCATATATATAAACGTTTAGAAAACTGACTGCCCCAGCATGTCGACTCGAGTTGTGTTGTGAGGCGGTCGAACACGCTTTATACCATCGTCTACAGCAGCAGCTGCACCAGCTTCTCGCAGCTTTTGTAGGATGGTCGCCCGTTTGAACTTGAGAACTTTAATCACTTCGGTGAACCGTGCCCCACGCTCTGCTAACCGTGCGATTTGCACCGTAATTGCGTTTGCGAGACATCTGTACGCATGTGGTTTGTACTTGACGCCATTGTGTTGCTCGCAAAGGCGAACGAATGCATCGCATTCTTCTAGGCGGTGCTCTAGCTCTTCTGGTCGTTGGGCCCACTCGTACGTCGCTACAATCCACTGCTGTGCCATCATCTGACTGTCGCTGTCGCCCAATTCGGTGGCAAGGGTACGCTGCTTGATGAAAATGGAGCGTGGCTGGTTCTCTTGGTGGCTCAGCATCTCCCCAAATTCGTTCTTTGAGTAGTTTGCCATCGCTAGCTGATGGAGGGCAGTCCCGAGACCAGCATAACCAACCATCAAGTCTCGCTTCGAGGACATGACGACCGCGATCTCCACTGTCTCACGCCACAGTGTGATTGCTTCGTCGAACCTCTCGGTGATGGTGTACAATGTCGCGAGATTCCGCAAAGCCCGAAGCTGTGCGTCGATATCCTCACTCTCAAGTGCCACCTCTAGATCTCGCTGGTGGGCTTCTTCAGCTGCTTCAGTCTTCCCACTGGATAACAGCACACAGCCGAGTGCACTGTTGATATAGCATTGAATTCTAAGCAGCTCGGCGCGTTCTCTCGATACTGTGCTCTCACGTTCGAGTATTGCATTCGCCCTCTCGAGACCGGCTATCAGATCGGATTCTGCACCCGACATGTCGCCTTCACAATACGCTAGCTCGCCTCGACATACTTGAGCGAGAATCTTGAGTTTCTCTTCGATATGATTTTCACATATGGCCAAGAAGCAGTCACGAGAAGTCGTGGGCGACGTCAAACCATCCGCATTAAGGAGATCTGCTGACTCTTGGAGCTCATGAAGGACCATACCCAAGTGGAGCCGCACGGTTGCAAGAAGCTTGAGCTCCTCATCACGATGTGATACAAGAACAAGTCGATAGGCTTCCAGTAAGTGATGCAAAGACTGTTGAAAGTCGCGTCGCTCGTAGAAGTAAAGACCGACGTTGTTGTGAACACTGGCGATAAGTGCAGGATCGCTCGTGCCGCTTACTGAAAAGGTCTTTAACAATATGGCTGACTGCCGAGCGAGAGCTTGAGCTTTGTCACCACTTCCATTCTTTCGATAACATGAAGTCGCAACTACGTAAAAGAGTGTCAACAAGCATACGAAGAATAGACGGATGATACTCACTTGCTAAAGCGGTCAGCTGAGCCTGTTGCTGTCTCCCATCTTGCTCACAGTCACCGATAAAATCAGGTCCTTGGCCAGCCAAGTCGAGTACTCGCTCAGCAGCAGTCAAAGCATCATCACCTGAGCCTTGTGCCTGCAGTAACGCTGCGTAGTTTGCGGTGACAACCATTTCCAATGCTGTCAACTCTGTTTTCCTCGAGTCGCTCTGTTCAATGTCTCGGAAGAGCTTCTTCGCATTTAAGACATCTCCCATTGCACCCTTGTTATCACCAAGTCGAAATCTGAGGGAAGCAGTGTTCGTGAGAACATTCACAAGGAGTTCTGGTAACAGTATCCAAAACTCGGACGTGTACTGATCAGATGAATCGGATGTTCCCGGCTGCAAATCGGATGCCTCAGAGTCGCCATCGACTGATGGGCTCTTTGCACCTTCATTCTTTGGCGGCTCGGCTTTCCGTGTTTGCATTTTCTCTTCGATCCATCGCTTCATATTGTCAAAGTGGCAAACAGCCCGTCGAATTTCGCCACTGTTGGCACACAAGTGCGCAATTTGACTCTGGATCTCTAATTGTCGTTGCGCTACGCTGGAGCGGTAAGCGGGTGCGGAAGATGGAGTGTCTGCGCAGTCGAGGGCGCAATAGGCATCGATCAACGCGTCGTATTCTCCTTGGAACGTTGTATTCGTCGCCATTGGTATAGAAATTGGGTCTGAAGTTTCGATATCCACCGGTCTGCAGCTGTCGTGACTGATACTGACAAACAAGCCTTCGACAAGTAGCTGAGATGGCGAAGACGCGAGACGAAGGGGAGGGAGCCGTCAGCTGTTAGCGCGTGCACTGGCTGTGGGTGCTCGTCACGATCTCCATTACCAGGTATTTTTTGCTGATGTCGCCTCTTATTTTTGGTCTTCGTGCGGTCGATTCGAGATTTTTGTGCGTAGTGCCCTCATCTGTGCTGACCCAAAGGGACGAGATCCGTGTGTGACTCGCTAGTCAAACGCACTCTCCTGAGCCGCCTCACGTCCGCCCGTGGCGTCAGTGGCCATGGGCAGGAAGAACAGTGAGAAGGCGTACGCGGCCAAGTCAACCAAGTCGATTCATGAGAAAAATGAAGACACCGCCACTGGAGGCGACAAGGCTTTTGAACAAGCCGATCCAAAGCCTCGACCTCTGTTACGCAAGAGCAGCAGCACGAGTCTTCTCGAAGTGCCCACAGTGGACCCTCAGCAAGGCACCGGGGCTCCAGGGCTGCCGATGATCCGACGCAAGTCGAATAGTCTTCGAGACCTCACAGCGGACGAAGCGAAGGCACTCAAAGCCAAACACACGGAGGAGACGAAGAAAAAGTCAAAGCGCAGCGTACGAGGCAGCGTCTCGAAGGAGAAAATGGCGGACGAGAGTGTGCCCCTGCCGCCAGTGACACCCAAAACGCCCAAGACAACTGGATCCATTAGTGAGCTCCAGCCACAACAAAGCATGAAGCCGAGACGGAGGCGAAGAGAAGGCGACATCGACCTTCAGAGACAGCAAACGATCGACGTCGTTGTCAAGTATCAATGTGAGTGTGCAAACACTGAGCAACGAGCCTCTCAGGTGCTCACTTGAGTTGTTGCAGTGGGTCAAACGGAACTCAAAAAGTTCAAAGCGTGCTTCAGCCAAATCGATCTCGAGTACGTCTGACTGTAAATACTTGGGTTCGCAGAGATAATCTGACGTGGATACGTGGCACAGTCAGAGCGGAGTGATCGACTACGACGAGTTCTTCGAGTTTATCGACGAACGTAAGACCCCGTTCTCTGAGGGGCTCTTTCGAATGATCGATGCGGACAGCAACGGCACAGTGCGGATATGGTGGCTCGTTTCATTCCTCTTCAGGACGCTCATTTCTCTTCACTGTGTAGATTGATTACGAAGAGTTTGTCCACGCAACGGTCATGTACTGCATGTATACGCGTGATGAGATCTTGCAGTGTGAGCACTTCAGCCACTTGTATATGACGGCGCTGGCTCTGATATTATCTTCTGTAGTCGCCTTTGACACTTTTGACCCAGGGAAGACGGGTGCAATCGGTGAGAAAGAGTTTAAACGCCTTATCAGCCTCGTCAACGACGGACAACCAACGTTCCCAGGTAATTTCAAGACAGCTTTGGCCGAGTTCGATCGCAACAAGGATGGTGTGATCGATTTTGAAGAGTTCAAGATCATGAACAAGCGATATCCGATGCTGCTTTTCCCGTGCTTCCGTCTGCAGGACCGCATGCAGAAGTCGACACTTGGTGAAAACCACTGGCTCAAGCTCCACAAGCGGCTGTATGAGCGTCTCAAACTGGAAAACTACCAACGAAAACACAACGGACAGTTCCCTGCTCTGGGGCTTGTTGGTAGTATTCGCAAATTTCTCGGGCTCGACGGCCGGGACATCTATCAGCCCTGAGTGCGGTGTTTGTATATTTGTATCGCTATTTATCCCAATAAATTAATGGTGCGAGCGTGGCGTGACTCAGTGATGGCGGCTGGACGAGTGTGATGTCGATGAACTGGCCTGGATCATGCTAATCGGGAAGACCGGCTTGCCCTGGGCCACATACGAAAAATACGTCGTCGGCTCTGGGCCACGCAGTGGCAAGGAAGCAACTTGATCGGCTTTGCACCACGTCGCTCCCGCGCTCTCATAGTCTGGAATTGACTTTGGTAGCTGGTCGCAGTCGATCGGCTCGGCGTAAAAAATGAAGCGCATGCGCACGTAATTGTTGCCATTGCGGTCCTTCTTGGGGTGGTACTCGATCTTGATCACGCCGGTGAGGCGAATGTCGATACCAGCTTCTTCCTTGGTCTCTCGGATGGCTGCCTCCGCTGGGTTCTCACCACTGTCGATACGTCCACCAGGCAACCAGAAGCCTGAGTTTGCAAACTCTTGAACCAGCAAAAAGGTATTGTACTTGTGGTTGTGGCACACGACCAGAGCGAACGAGTACAGGACGCTCTCGCCCATGTGGAACTCACTCGCCATCTCGCCGCGTCCTGGAGGTCCATGGGCGTTGTGTAAATGCACTTGGAAAGGTCCTCGCGTGCTCTGTCGGCAGATTGGACACGTGAGATCGTCGCGGTTCTTCTCGTTGATATGGTACATGGGGCAATGGCGCCAGAGCTGATCTTCTGAGAAGCCCGAGCGTGCACAAATTGGACACGTATAGCCCCTCTGTCGACTCACGTGGGCATCAGGACATGAGCCAATAAAGCGCATGACCTTGTGCACGTCTGCGAGGGAGTTTGTGACCATCGAAGCACCTTCCTGGAAGCACTGGTAGCGGCCCATGGGGTACTCGACCAGCTGCGAGCTGAAGACACACACGAAGATCTGCTTGCTGATAGTGCGCACCATCTTCAACACCGAGAAGATGCGTGGCAGTGGCAGTCCAGCGGCTCGGAAGAGCACACACTCAAACGGCGATGGTGCCGTTCCACCCGCGCCTGCAACAGTCCCAGCAGCGCCATTGCCATTGCTCACGCCATTGCCCGAGTGGTAGCTGCTACCAGGCGATGCAAACGACCGCTTGGCGTGGGTCTGCATGAGCTGGTGCATGATATCCGACTCGTGCAGCACAGCGATCTCCGTGAGGAAGCCGTTGGCTGTGAACGCCTGCACGCACGCGTTGTCCAGCGAGTCCAGCGGCACGTCATGGTGCGAGACATTGCGGATCACGAGCGCACGCTTCATGGACGCAGAGGAAGACGCCGAAGAGGAAGAGACCGAGAGATGACGACGATGGCCGATGGGAGCTGCTCGGGTCTGGACCAGAAGATGCTTTGGGTCATCTCAAGGGGGTGGCGGATAGAAATGCGTTTCTAGACCGAATTAGGTTAGGCTAGGTTGAAATGTGGTGTGGTGCACATGAAATCGATTCCACTCGAAACGACGTGGGATCTGGAAGCGAGAGGTTGAGAAGATGAGTGACGATGAACTGGACGAGCTAGAGACCAAGGTAGGGAGGCGAGAAGCGAGTGGTAGAGGTGTTAACATTACTAAGTGTATTGGGGCGGTGGTGTGGTGGTAGTTGGAGGATCTGACTCGGCAGAATGAAGTGCTGAAGCAAGAGAACGAGCTGTTCGAGCCGCATTTGCAGCGCCATGGACAAGAGTTGATTGGGAGCGATGACGAAGACAAACGGGATGACAAAGACAAAGGCAAAATAGCAAATCGGCAGCGCCGTGCACGCGCGCAAGTCATGCTCACGATGGAGCAGAAGAATGACATTTGCAGCACCGAGCTCGAGGCTGCTCATAAAGAGCTGGAAGAGACCAAGCGAACGAGCGAGCGGCTGGTTGATACCCTCCGTGCTGTGCTAGAAGAGACTGATATCCGTATTGCGGAACTAAAGAAAGATGCGTACGAGTTCAAGCGCGACATAGTTGTGGGTGCTGAGAACTTTAGGACTGGCAAGACCATCGCTGAGAAAATGATCCGATATATGGAAGAGAAGCTCCGGCAGAAAGATGCAGTGATCGAGAAATTGCGCCTAAAGAACGCAACACTAAAGAGCCAAGTTCAAAAGATTGACGCACAGTTGAGACACAAGGAAGAGATGGGCGATGCGCTCCATTATATTGATTTTCATCAGTTGCAAATCGAGAACAAACAGTACGTTGCAAAGATCGAAGAGCGCAACGAAGAGCTATTAAAGCTCAAGCAGACCACCGGAAACACCGTTCAAGTGTTGAACAACTTGAAGAAGAAGCTACACGAACTCATGGAAGAGAGCACGTGGCTGCAGAATGAAATTCAGAGTCGTACAGAGCTCAACGAGAAGATTTTGGAGGAGATCTCTCAGATCGAAGAGCTCAACTCGAGGGAGAGTAAGAAAATCAACAAACTACAGACTCAGCAAGGCGCGGAACCCAACAAAGACATGCCACAGGTGCTGTACAGCTCTCGCGTGAACGTGATAAACTGGACGCTAACGTGCGATTTGATCAGATCCTGGACTATGTCGGACAGAAGGCCAAGGCATATGCGCTGCAGGAAGAGATCAAGAACTACGAGCGCAAAGTCGAGATCGCAGAGCGAGCTGTGAAGGTGCAGAAGTCCAAGATGTGCCGTCGTGATAGCCATTAGAATGCATATCTAGCGACAGCTTTACGGTGTCCTCGGTTGGCTGAACAGACGTCGATTCGGAGGTGATTTCGTTTTCCTGAATTCACGGTTTCGCTAGATCCGTTTTCGCGACGACTCGCTAGTTCCTCGAGTTCTCCAGCATCGTTCGACGCCTCACCAGCTCCAACAGCCAGCCGTGTACCCATTCCGAGTGGCCATATCTGCCGTACCGCCGCCTCGCCCGGCTCCGGCCTCTCAAACATCTCGGTTTCTTTGGTGTCTCTTGCGTGCCCGATCACCACGATGTAGACCACCAGAGTCTGCTTTCATTCCTGGAATCGCCTCGTTGAGCCCATGACTGCCAAGCTTCTCGTCGCGCTCATCAGCTCTGCATCAGTTGCACACGTTTTATCTCACTCGTGGCTCGAGTGCACGGACTACCGAGTTACGCCTGGAAGTGCCGACACCAAAGTATGGAACCCCGCTCAGTGCTTTGGCCATGCACGCTGTGGCAAGCGGCAAGCCGATGAAGGCTTCGGCGTTGATACAGGGCTCAATTTCCACAGCAACTCGGGCTGTCAGTGTGCTCGTGGGGGCGACAATTATGATGGTGTGAAGAAGGCTGTGTACACCCCTGGCCAGCGCGTGTGCTTGGCGTATCCTTCGAAGAACCACGTCGCAGCACCTTGTACAAACGCCGACATCCCCGACACTGGAACTGTGATCACGCGTTCACCAACTGGAGTGTCGAGCGACGATGACATTGCAAAGGAGTATAGCCACTCAAACGGCGGCCACACCAATGGACAAATGGACTACAAGGGTTTTCAGAACTGTCTTAACTTCTGCTCCGACATGGACAAGTCGCTCTGCACAATGTGCTTTGACTTGGAGCTGGATCTTGCTCCCGGCGAGTACACGTTCCGCTGGGTATGGGCATTCAACTCTGAGAGTGATGTGTATACGACGTGCTGGGAAGCAGATGTGCGAGGAGGGAGCAGTGGTGACGGTGACTACCAAGCAGGCACTGTGGAAGCCCGTGAAGAGGCGGTATCTCCTGTTGTTATGTCTCCAACGCCATCCCCAGACTCGAGCCCGGAGACTAATGCATACGAATCAGTCGGAACGCAGTCAATCGAAGGCCAGGAGCCAACGCAAAATGAGGAACCAGATCAGCCTCTTGAGGTGGATTGCAAAGACGAGCAAAACGTATCGACGCCCACAGGCGGTGATGATGAGACTGAAGCTTCATCACCAGTTGAACAAGATCCTGAAGACTGCCTCGAGGACCTACCCATTGCGCAAGAGCACACTGAGTACACGTCAGTGAGTGAAGGGCCAGTGATCCCACATGAAACTCAAGCGAACTCGTACCCACCCGAAAACGAGGAGGGGCTCATCTCACAGGAGACCAAGTCGAACGAACCAACCTACGAAGACTTGGCTCCTACTGAACCGACGCCGACAGTCATGGACGAGTATACGGACATCGCCGTTGACGACATCGAGTGTGAGGTGGGTCCGGACGATCTCCCAGAGGACGGTCCGGGCGTCGTGCAAGCGTACCCACCGCCGTAGAAGGCTCCCAACTCTGGAGGTTTCTTCTATGTGCTATTCGACAAGAATTTACGTTGTTCCCACTATCTAGGGTCTTTTCCATACACAGTATCCATATATAACCCACAATGGACGGACCATCCACACGGAACAGCAGCAGTGAGCGTCTGCGATACAGACCTACACACACCATCGAGCTGTGCTTCTTCATCGAGAGGCACTGGAGCTCACTCGTCTCGTCACAGATTCAGCCATCACAATGGACATTTCCCCCGCTATAACGACATCTACGCCCCTTCAAGATCGTAAAGTACCGTCTCCGACAAAACAAGCTAGAAATTCACCAGCTGCGGTAGGTATGGCGTCGATGCGTGCGTGTCATCACCGCCACACTGTCCCATGGGCGTGACGTCATTCGCCACGCACGCAGTTGCTTGCTCGCTCCCTTCCTGGCACCACTGCGATCATCATCACCCGTGTGGCCATCCGCTTGCCGTCTTCCTCCCTGGCTGACTGACGGGAACGCCCCGACCCTTCTGCCTCTCTTGCCATGCCACCTCCCTGCCTTCACCCCACCCGCCTTGAAGACTCACTATCAACCCCCCCCCCCTTCCCTCCCACTACTTGAAGACATACTGCAGACCCTCCCAACCCTCCATGGCGCATCGGCAATGACGGGATATGAGCTGCTATCGATGCAATGTGTGTGTCTCATGTCATCTCGTGGTGGTGAGGGGGCAACGTCACACGGCTTCGATGATGACGCACCCTTTCCACCTCATTTCCAGCCCAAG
>KE463921.1:19186-38397 GCA_000387445.2 Pythium aphanidermatum DAOM BR444 | reverse complement strand
CTATTGAAGGCGTCGGGTCATCGATCCAGTAGCTCCTCATGGCGTCGCGTCATCTCGACCTCCCCCCTGGACGAGAAGCTCCGGAAGAAGCGCATTCCCCAATTGGCTCCGCGGCGACGACCAAACAAGCAGCATGGACACCGAGCTGCCACACATGCGCCGTGCGCGAAGCGACTCGCAGCCGCACACGTTCAGCAGCGTGGACGAGTATGTCAAGGAACTGCAGGGCACACGCGCGATCAAGTCGGTCTTGATTGCCAACAATGGCATCTCGGCTGTCAAGGCCATCCGCAGCATCCGCCAGTGGTCGTACGAGATGTTCGCGGACGAACACAAGGTCACGTTTGTGGTCATGGCCACGCCGGAAGACTTGCGTGCGAATGCCGAGTACATTCGCATGGCCGAGCATGTCGTCGAAGTGCCCGGCGGGGCGAACAACAACAACTACGCCAACGTCTCGCTCATTGTGGAGATCGCTGAGCGCTACAGCGTTGATGCTGTCTGGGCTGGATGGGGTCATGCCAGTGAGAACCCCACGCTGCCAGATGCGCTGCTCCAAACCGACCGCAAGATCGTGTTCATTGGTCCACCAGCCAAGCCCATGCGGGCGCTCGGCGACAAGATCGGCTCGACCATCATCGCACAAAGTGCCGACGTGCCGACGATCGCCTGGAACGGCGACGGCATCAAGGTCAACTACAAGGAAGACGGCGGCATCCCGGAGGCGGTGTACAAGGCCGCGGAACTGAAAGACTACCAGCACTGTCTCGACGAGTGCAAGCGCATCGGCTTCCCTGTGATGATCAAGGCCAGTGAAGGTGGCGGTGGCAAGGGCATCCGTAAGGTGCTGGAAGAGTCGCAAGTGCAGAGCGCATGGGAGGCCGTGCGTGGTGAGATCCCCGGTTCGCCCATCTTCGTCATGAAGCTCGCGCCCAAGTCTCGTCACTTGGAAGTGCAGCTCCTGGCGGACGAGTACGGCAACGCCATTGCGCTCAGTGGCCGTGACTGTTCCGTGCAGCGTCGTCACCAGAAGATCGTGGAAGAAGGTCCGGTGCTTGCGCCGTCGCCAGTGGTGTGGGACGAGATGATGCGTGCGGCCACGCGGCTTGCCAAGGAAGTGCAGTACATCAACGCCGGTACGGTCGAGTACTTGTTCAGTGAGCTGCCTGAGGATGAAGGCAAGGCGTTCTTCTTCCTCGAGCTCAACCCTCGTCTCCAGGTCGAGCATCCTGTGACTGAGATGATCACGAACGTCAACCTCCCGGCGGCGCAGCTGCAGGTCGCCATGGGTATTCCATTGCATTTCATCCCCGACGTGCGTCGCTTGTACCAGAAAGACGCCTTCGGCCGCACGCCCATTGACTTTGACACGGAGAAGCAGGCGCCTCCCAAGGGCCACGTCATTGCCGCTCGTATCACGGCAGAAGACCCGAACGCTGGTTTCCAGCCCACGAGTGGTTCCATTAAAGAGCTCAACTTCCGCTCGACGCCCGATGTCTGGGGCTACTTCTCCGTCGACTCGTCGGGCCAAGTGCACGAGTTTGCCGACTCGCAGATCGGTCACTTGTTCTCGTGGAGCACGTCCCGCGATCGTGCTCGTAAGAACATGATCTTGGCGTTGAAAGAGCTGTCGATCCGTGGTGACATCCACACGACTGTCGAGTACATTGTCAACATGATGGAGTCGGATGACTTCGTGTACAACCGCATCCACACAGCGTGGCTCGATGAGCGGATCTCGCGTCACAAGGAAGTGCGTCTACAGGGCCGTCCAGACCCACTGCTTGTCGTTCTTGTGGGTGCAGTCTGCTCAGCATTCCAGGCCTCGAATACTCGTCTTGAAGAGTACGTCAAGCAGCTTGAACGTGGCCAATTGCCATCGCAGGACCTCCTACAGCAAAGCGAACCGCTGGAGCTCATCTACGAAGGCATCAAGTACAACATCAAGGCCTTCCGCAGTGGTCCGATCCAGTTCACGCTCTTCTGTAACGACTCGTACGTGCAGGTGGAGATCCGCACGCTCTCGGACGGTGGTTTCCTCGTGCTTTTGAACGGCAAGTCACACGTGGCGTACGCGACCAAGGAAGCGCAGGGGCTGCGTCTCGTGCTTGACGGTACAACGTGCGTGTTCACCAAGGAGTACGATCCGACGCGTCTCGTGACCAACACGGCCGGTAAGCTCGCTCGCTACCTCGTGGAGGATGGAGCTCGTCTGCGTCGAGGCATGCCATTCGCTGAGATCGAAGTCATGAAGATGTACATGCCATTGCTCACGCCCGAGGATGGTGTCATCCGTCTGCTCAAGACCGAGGGCGCGGTGTTGGCTCCTGGTGACTGTATCGCGACCATGGAACTCGACGACCCATCGTGTGTCAAGAAGTCGGAGTGCTTCCTGGGGAAGCTCCCCGCGTCCACGGCCGTTGCGGAGGCCAACGTCAAGTCTCTGCGGAAACTCCGCGCGTCCCAGACCACGCTCAAGACGATCCTCGAAGGGTACTACGTGCCAGAGGATCTCACGCAAAAGGCCGTGACGGATCTGTTCGCTGCCCTCGCTGATCCCTTGCTGCCAGTGGAGGAGCTCAAGGAGGCCATGTCGCCACTGGCGGGCCGTATTCCACTGGATGTGTTCGCCAAGATCACGGACAAGCTGCACAACTTCCGAACCCAGGTCAAGGAGGCGACCGAGGCGGTCACCGAGACGTTCCGTGTCGACGAGATCACGCAGATTCTCGACGAGCACAAGGCGACGATCTTGAACGACCGCAAGGCGTCCGACTTTGAAACCTCGGTCGCCGGGCTGCGTGCCATTGCCGACAAGTACAAGAACGGGCTTCAGTCGGCCCTGGAGACTGTGCTCACGGAGCTCATCGGCCAGTACTACCAGGTCGAGAACGTGTACGCGCGATCGCACAACATCGAAGACGTGATCCTGAGCCTGCGTCAGCAGCATTCGGGCGATCTCGTGGCTGTGTACGCGATCGCTCGCTCGCACTTGTCGCTTGACACCAAGAACAAGGTCATGCTGCAGCTGCTGGCCAGCATGGCCCGTGACTCGACCGTGGCGCCCCGCAAGGCCATGCGATCGGCTGCGTTCCTGCCGCTTCTTGAGCGTCTTGCCGAGTTCAAGGAGAACCACTACTCGCTCGTGGCTCTCGAGGCGCGTCAGATCCTCATTGACTTCAAGATGCCATCGTACCGCGAGCGTCTGCACCAAGTGGAGCAGGTGCTGCGCGAGATCATCGCGGAAGAGCAGCCGTCGGAGCTCTCGACCAAGTACACGGAGCTGCTCGACCAGTCGCAGCCACTGTTCGACTTGTTGGTCGGTCTGCTTGACCACGAGGACGTCCGTATCCGTGAGACGGCAATGGAGTTGTACATCCGTCGCATCTACCGATCGTACTTGATCGAGTCGATGGAGACCAAGAACGACGGCGGCGTGTTCGCCAAGAAGTTCACGTTCAAGTCGCCAGTCTACGACGTGCTTTCGGTTGGTGTGACGCCTGCGGAGAGCTACGATGACCTTGCGAGTCTCGTGAACCGCAACAGCAGCTCGCTGGATCTGTCCCAGCTCGAGAAGGCGGCGCCATCTCCAAAGGCGGCGGATGAGAACGGGATCACGTACTCGGTCAACGTCGACAACGTGTCGCCAAGCGTGCTTCGTCACGGTGCGATCATCAAGTTCCCAACGCTCGAGTCGGTGAAGTCGTCGTTTGCGGACGTTATTGCGATGTTCCCACCAGCGCAGAAGTCGCTGTCGGCCGCCAAGAACGCCCCCGTGAACGTGCTTCACGTGATCCTGTTGGAGGACAAGACGGAGGAGCCTGTGCTGCTGCAGCACGCCGAAGAGTTCCTCAAGTCGATTGCTGACAACCTCAAGGCGCACAACATCCGTCGTGTGACGTTCGCTGTGCGTCCGCAGCCGACGGCGTCGTTCTCGGCCCACTCGGGTGATGTGTTCTCGTACCCCGGCATCTACACGTTCCCAAGCCGCTTGAGCTTCTCGGAAGACAAGATCGTGCGTCACATGGAGGCGCCGCTGGCGTACAAGCTCGAGCTGCGTCGCATGCGCAGCTACAACGTCGTGCCACTCACGTCCGACAACAAGAACGTGCACTTGTACCTGGCCAAGACCAAGGAGTCGGACGCGCACATCGTTGCGGACCCCTTCCAGCGTGTGTTCGTGCGTGCTGCCGTGCGTCAGCTCGACCGTGCGGACGAGAAGTCCCGCTCCGAGTTCGATGCGTACCCAGGCCCCGAGCGTACGCTGGTCGACGCTCTCAACGCCTTGGAACTGGCCATGGGCAGCTCGGCCGTGAAGAAGGGCGGTCTCGTGACCAAGAACAACCACGTCTTCCTCAACATCCTGCCAGAGGCGGTCGTGGATCCTCACTACTTGGAGGGTGTGATTCGCATCCTCGCGTCGCGGTACTCGGACCGTCTTGAGCAGCTCAACGTGGCCCAGGTCGAGCTCAAGATCAACGCCCGTTTCAACGCCGAGTCGGCTCCAATCCCTGTGCGTCTTATCGCGTCCAACCCAACGGGCTATGTGCTGCGGGTGGAGGCGTACGTCGAAGCTGCGGGCCACCCTGAGCCGATCTTCACGTCCATCGGGGACGAAGGAGCCGGGGAATGGGACGGCATGCCCGTGAACACGCCGTACCCGATCGTGTTCCCATTCGACAAGAAGCGTCAGATGGCCAAGGCCATGTCCAACACGGTCTACGTCTACGACTTCCTTGAGCTCATTGAGCACAGCCTCCTGCGCTCGTGGCGTCGGTTTGTGCACGAACGCAAGGGCGCCAACGTGTCGATTCCAAACCACTTGCTCGAGGCTCGCGAGTTGATTCTCGATGCTTCAGGCAACGCCCTCGTTGAGACGGACCGCCCACGTGGCCAGAACACGATTGGTATGGTCGCCTGGCTGCTGACGCTGTACACGCCCGAGTTCCCACACAGCCGTGAGATCATCATCATCGCCAACGATATCACGTTCAAGGCTGGATCGTTCGGTACGCTGGAAGATCGTCTGTTCGAGCTCGCGTCCAAGCTGTCGCGTGAGAAGGGCATCCCACGACTGTTCTTCTCAGCCAACGCCGGTGCGCGCATTGGCATGGCCGAGTCCATCAAGAGCCTGTACAAGATCTGCTGGAAGGACGAGAACGACCCAACCAAGGGCTTCGAATACCTGTACCTCACGGCCGAGGACTACCAGGTTGTGTCTTCGCAGGGGGCTGTGAACGCTGAGCTGCGGGTCACAAGCTCGGGGGAGGAGCGATACATTGTCACGGATATTGTCGGACGGGAGCTGGATCTTGGCGTCGAGTGTCTGCGTGGCAGTGGCACAATCGCTGGTGAGACGTCGCGAGCGTACCAGGAAGTGTTCACACTCACGTATGCGTGCGGTCGCAGTGTCGGTATCGGTGCCTACCTCGTGCGTCTTGGTCAGCGTACGATCCAGAACACGACGCACTCGCCCATCATCCTCACTGGTTACCAGGCGCTCAACAAGCTCATGGGCAAGGACGTGTACACGTCTAACGACCAGCTTGGTGGTGTCAAGATCATGCACACGAACGGTGTCTCGCACATGACGGCCAAGAACCACCTCCACGGTGTCTACTCCATCATCGAGTGGCTCAGCTTTGTGCCGGCGGTGCGTCGTGGTCCACTGCCAATTCGTGACATCTCAGGCTGGGACCAGATCGAACGTCCGATCGAGTTCTGCCCAACCGACAAGGGCACGCAGTACGACCCACGGGCTCTGCTCGCTGGTAAGGTCGATGAGACCACGGGGAAGTGGCTCTCGGGTTTCATGGACAAGGCCTCGTTCCGTGAGACCCTCGATGGCTGGGCCAAGAGCGTGATCGTTGGTCGTGCTCGTCTCGGTGGTATCCCGTGCGGTGTCGTTGTGACGGAAGTGCGTACGTCGGAGAAGATCGTGCCAGCTGACCCGGCTTCGCCTGCGACCCAGGAGAACCTCGTGCAGCAGGCCGGCCAAGTGTGGTTCCCCGACTCGGCCCACAAGACCGCGACGGCTATCCGTGACTTCCAGGGTGAAGACCTGCCACTGTTCATCTTCGCCAACTGGCGTGGCTTCTCCGGTGGTCAGCGTGATATGTTCGACGAAGTGCTCAAGTTTGGTGCTGCCATTGTCGATGGTCTCGTCAACTACAAGCAGCCAGTGTTCGTGTACATCCCGCCGTACGCGGAGCTGCGTGGTGGTGCGTGGGCTGTGGTCGACCCAACGATCAACGAAGGGATCATGGAGATGTACGCCGACCCAGCTGGTCGTGGTGGTGTGCTGGAGCCAGCCGGTCTCATTGAGATCAAGTACCGTAAGAAGCAGCTCCTTGAGACCATGCATCGCCTGGACGCCAAGCTCCAGGCTCTCAAGGCCCAGCTCGCGGCTCTCACGCCAGAGGAACGCGAGACGGAAGAGCCCAAGATCCAACGCGAGATCAAGAACCGTGAGAACACGCTGCTGCCGATCTACGTGCAGGTCGCGACCGAGTTCGCCGATCTTCACGACACGCCAGGTCGCATGAAGGCCAAGAGCTGCATCCGTGAAGTTGTCGAGTGGCAGCACGCCCGTAAGTTCTTCTACTGGCGTCTCAAGCGTCAGCTCGCCGAGTTCGCTCTGCGTCGCGAGATCAGCGAGGCCACAACCGACAATGTGAGCTTCAAGGATGCCGAGCAGTATCTTCTGGCGTGGTTCACGGAGGCTGTGAACGCTGGCCGTGTGACCCGTCAGACCAACGTGTCTGTCGCGGAGCTCTGGGCGGCAGGCGACAAGGACGTGCTGCTGTGGTTTGCCAGTGACAAGGAGTGGATCAAGACCCGGGTGCTTGGTCTCAAGCGTGAGAACACCACGAGCCAGGTCGTACAGCTTGGTCTGCAGGACCCGAAGGCCGCAGTCGCTGGTATCCTCGAACTGCTGCACCAGTTGAGCCCCAAGGACCGTGAAGAGGCCGTGGCGTCGCTCCGTCGTGGTTCCATCTTCACCAAGAGTGGCTCAGGCACCAAGCTCAACACGTTCCTCGTCGATGACTTGCAGTAAGCCAAGCTCGCTTAGAAGCCATGTGTGCGTGTAGGTCTGTGATTCATTTTGTCAACGTTAAGAAATACACACTCAATCATACTACTTACCCTTTGGCCAGCGAGATGGACGTCGACTGACCGGATGATTCGGCCTCTGATCGGCAGTTTCGATTGTTCTCTATCGTGAGAGGCGTCTTTGAAGAACCCGAGATGCCACTGACAGACATTGTTGAACTATCTTGACAATCGACTCGTGTCGTCTCTTGGAACTTTCCTGTGGATGCTCCCCTTTGCTCATGGTTTTGTTTGCATTGGTCATGGATAGCTCGGCTCCTTGCTACTCATCCGAGTGGAGTGCCTGAAACACACATATAATGACGCTAGCTTACTGAGCACATACCGTGTTTGTCAATATTTCATATATCTTGTGGACAGAGCCATTTTGCATCACAACGCTACTAGTTCATGCTTTTCGTTTCTTGGGGGCTGACTTGGCCCCGCCAGTGGCTGCCTTGCGCTTAGTGCCCCCTTCTCCCGCTGTCTTGGATCCGGCAGCGGCACGACCACGTGGTTTCTTCTGGAACTTGGAAAGATCGATCTCTTCTTCCACTTCTCCTTCGCTCTCTGCATCCGACGGAGGTGGTAATCCGTCCTCCTCCTCGTCAACTGGAGCCGCAGCACGACCACGCCCCTTTTTGACCGTCATCGAGGCCAAATCACGTTCAACGACACCTTGGGACTTGTGAGAAGCCTTGTTGTAGAGGCGGGTAAACGCCGTCTTCGCCTTTGTGTCGAGTTGGCTGTACGAGTGACGGTTGATACCGGGCATCTTGAAGCTTTCCATCGATTCCGTCAAATCTTCTCGACTGATCTCACAGCTGTCGAGCAGTTCGATCACTTCTTGAATATGCTGGTCAGATCGAGTCATCATTAACCGTTGTCTCAAGAATGCGCGTACTGAGAAAACACAAACCAACCTCTTCGCCAGACAGAAGCTTCGTCAGTAAGATCTCCTTCATGAACGGGATGTAGTCCATACGAATAACTACAGAAAAGGTGAAGAAGATGATGTTAGAAAGACAAATGACATGACTGCAAACACAATAAACAAACCTTCACGGGAACCGGAGGCGTGTGCACGCATGCGGACAGACAACTCGCTCAGCAGGCGCTTGGATTTCGAGGCAGTCGAGTTTTTGCCAAGCCACCTGTCAGGAGGGATTACGTCAGACAACGTCCACGGAAGCCCAGCCACTACTTCACAACGCACCGAGAGAACTCTGGATGACCAATGAACCCGGCTGAGTAGACGCAAGCGGCGACGTTGAACGCAGCCTGAGTTGTGAGAAGATCCCATCGCTGTTCAGAGCGCACGTAGCGATTTGCGACGTCACTCTCAGCAATAAACTCGGCCGCTTGAGCTGCGAGCTCCAGCTTTTCATCCGACGAGTTGCGGTTGGCCATGATACTCTGGATATAGTTTTCCTGAATCATGAGTGGCATGAGGTCGTAGTCAACGAAGTAGGCTTCGTTTCGAGCCTCGAAGGTCATTTCACGCTGGAAGATCTGCTGGGTGGCACTGAAAGGATTGAGGCGCAAGCTCTCGTCTTTGTTGTGCTGGGATTTCGGGTTCACCATGTCATCGTACGTGATTTTTGTGGTTGTCATCCGCCAGCGCTGCATTTGCGTAAGCAGTTGGCGAATGTCATTACCACATCGATCCGCCGCTTCCTCGATGGCGTTCTTCTCCATCATCAGACCTTCTTGCATCCCAATCTCCATCAGTCGCTTGCTGATCTGCTGCTTTGTAGGACGTCGCATTCTTAAATCGAACGCATGGTTTGCCAGCGACCGCACCTTGGGACTCTGACGGTCATTACAGATACAAATGATTGGCGTCTTCGAGTTCTTGATCAACTGAATGAGTTCGGCTGTGCCACCGCGGTCACCACCGGACATACCATCAACCTCGTCCATGACGATCACTCGCTTGGCGAGATGCACCCTCTCGTTTGGCTTCTTGGCGGGTCCAAACTGAATCGCTTGCGTGCCCAGCACATCCTTCAACCCCGTTTGCAGCATCTTCTTGCTGCGTGTATCGCTCGCATTCAGTTCCGTGCACTCGAAGCCGCACGTCTTCGCCACCAGCGTTGCAATCGTCGTCTTTCCGATACCCGGTGGTCCCGACAGAAGCACGGTCTTGGCACCACGGTTCTCTCCAGCTTTGGGGTTGAAGGGAATCTTCTTCGTGTGCTTCACATGCACTGCCTCCCAATCCACCAGCCACTGCATCAACTTCTTCCCGAGTTCAATGTTGCCAATCATATCGTTCAGGGTCTTCGGCTTGTACTTGTCCGTCCATAGTGCATCTCCACCCGTCGTTCCCATCTTCTGCTTTCCTTTCGATCCAGGAGGCTGGTTCAGGCTCGCCTTCAGTGCCGCTTTCTGCTTTTGAAGATCGTCCAGCTGCTTGGCAGCCGCCAGCTCGGTAATGAGGTTGTAGAACTCACTCTGTCGCAACACGCGCACGTTCTTCTCCACGGCATCTCGGTATTTCGTACTGGCAGTGATATCGTCACCATTCTCGAGCTTCTCGCCCACGACCAAGTACTTTGTATTGCGACTCACGGAGTTGGCGACAGTGCCGCCGCACTGCTTCACGAGATGCACGAGCTGGTCCCGCGTCACATTGAGCATCACGCCCGAGAACACGAACGTTTTCCCATCCAGACATCCCGCGCAAGGCGGCGGAGGCTTCCCTGATTGTGCGATCTGTAGGGGCGTGCTCTCCGTCTCGTTCTCCTGCTCCTGTTCAGGCTTCAAACCCACTGGTTTCTTGGCCTCAACCTTCACTACTGCCGACTTCTTGGGCACCGACACTTCCACCACGTCGTCATCGTCTTCTTCATCGTCGTCTAATGCCCGGCGCACACGTTTCCTGGCCTGTGAGGGGGTCGCGCCTTCATCCTCTTCCTCTTTCTTCGGCTTGTACTCGTCGTCGCCGTCCATATCCTCATCGTCTTCGCTGTCATCCACCACTACAACGCGCTTCTTCGCCTGACGCGATGGTGTCGACCGTCTAGGCGACGCTGTCTTGGGCGGCGCGGCTACAAGATCGTGCATGTCTCCCTTCAATCTCCACTTTGAACACCCATAACTTCGCTTCTAGACACCCACCTTTCACCGGAGACGGCTGCTTCTTCACAGCAGAAGCCCGTTTACTCGCTGGCGCCCCCGCAGCCGTCGCGGCCGGGCCCTTCTTGGCGAAAAACGAGCGAATATCCATGCACTCGCGCCGTCGTCGCCGTCACTTGGCTGCTTCCCGCTTTTTACAGTTGGTTTCCCGCCAAACACTCCGCCCCTCTAATTTCAGATCGAACTTCCGATCTACAACGCCTCTGATTGGTTTAAATTAGTTGTTTCCAGCTTGGAATCGCGCTCTATTCAGGCTGTGTAACCCTGGTTCCGCTCTCCCCCTCTTTTGGGTTACGTAGCTCTTCGATCCGCATCAAGTCAGACGCCTGGCAAAATGGCCACAGCCACGCCGACGTCGCTCAAGTATGTGAGCCTCTGTGTGCTGTGCCTGCAGAACAGCCTATTGGCGATCCTCATGCGGCTCTCGCGCGTCGGCGACTACCCGAAATTCAACTCCTCGACGGCTGTCGTGCTCGGAGAAGTGCTCAAAGTGCTGGCTAGTGTCGTGCTCATCATGCGCTCGCCGCCTGCGTTCCAGGACGCACCCAAGGACAAGAGCCTTTCACGTGTGCACAGTGCAGGCCCAAGCTCATGGAGCGTCATCTTTGATGTGTATGAGCTGGCGCGCGTGAGCGTGCCGGCATTGCTGTATATCATCCAGAACAACCTGCAGTATATCGCGGCGTCGAATCTCGATGCCGCCGCGTTTCAGGTGCTGTACCAGCTCAAGATCCTCACAACAGCCGTATTCTCTGTTGTCATGCTGCGCAAGGCGATCCTGCCTCTGCAATGGGGCGCCATCGTGCTGCTGATGGTTGGAGTTGCGCTCGTGCAACTCGACGAGTCGGGAGCCAAGCCGTCATCAGCCAAGCACAACGCCTCGGAGCAGAACACAATGGTCGGACTCATGGCTGTGCTCGCTGCCTGCATGTGTTCGGGCTTTGCTGGCGTATACTTCGAGAAGATTCTCAAGAATGCAGGCTCGAAAGGCTCGATCTGGGAGCGGAACGTTCAAATGGGACTCATTAGTATCGCGCTTGGTGTCGTCGGGCTCTACCTTAATGACTGGGAGCACATCACGACACTTGGCTTCTTCTACGGCTACCGCCCTGTCGTATGGGCTGCCATTGCCGTGAGTGCTCTCGGCGGTCTGCTCACAGCCGTTGTCGTCAAGTACGCCGATAACATCCTCAAGGCCTTCGCGACGTCAATCGCGATCGTGTTATCAGTCATCATGTCCATTTTCCTCTTCGATAAAATCCCGACGCTCCAGTTCATATTTGGTGCCGTGATTGTCAATTTCTCCGTGTACCTTTACGGCACAGCGCCGTCTCGCCAACAGCCTGTCCGCAAGTCCAGCGGCTCGAGCCACACAATCCTTCCTACAACCATGGGCAGGAAGGTTGCTCCATAGAGAAGTGGCATTAAAAGCGACTTCGCCACCATATCTGTACGTTCATGAGAGCAGAGTTGAGACGAAAGGTGACGTGTATGATGGTTGATTCTTCTTCTGTGCCGCTCTGGTTGTGGCTAATCTTGTCCTTGAAGACCCTACCTTGATACCGGCAGAGCGGGATAACAGTGATGACAACATCCAAAACGTCACCGTCTCCTGACGCAGCGAGTACCCGTACGCCCCGTGCATGGCGCGTCGAGCTGTCGTGTGGCGTGCACTGTGTACTCTGGATCACCTGTGCAGTCCTGTACCTGTCCACGGGGGTAGCATGCCTAGTGGCGGCTTTTGGGTACTTCAGTCTCGTGCAGTATCAATCCGGATATACGATCGAGTATGTTGGGGCGCTGCCTGTCGAGTATATTCCCATTGTCATCGCGTCCTACGGGCTTGGGGCTGCCTTATGTATGTACTCTTTCGTCAAAACACTCCGATCCTCGGCTCGCTTGGACGTCCGGCGTTCTATGGTGAATCTTCAACCAAGAACTCTAGTACGCGCGTACTCCCTCCGTAGATTAAGAAGACACTCGCTCCTCTCTGGACAGCGTGCTGGTCGCGTGCTGGCTTTTGCGGCGTCGACAGTTCGTACTTTGACTTGTTATTTCTTGTACCAGAGGCTCTCGAGGTCGGCCTCCAGACTTACCAGACCTACAAGGCGAGCTCGCTCATTTCTCAGGTGTGGATCAATCGCGTGTACGTCGCTGTACTTGCCGTGAACTGCTGGGCGACGCCGCTACTACTCGCGCTTGTTCGTCGGGACCTCGCGAAGCAGCGGCTCTGCTTCTTACTAGCAGATATCGTGCTGGATTTCATCTCAGCGGTTGTGCTTCCGGTGTGGATCATACGCAGCGCTTCCACAGACCCTCGTGCCAACGCCAAGCGCTGCACTGGCGTGGTCTACCTCTTTGACGTCCAGTACGACGACGTCTATCTGATCGATATGTTACTCGCCCTCAAGCAGGTCATTTGCATGAATTGGATTGATTGGATCTCCAAGCTCATGCCTATTTACTCGATCATCAGCTGCCTCGACAAAGTGCAGCTGCTCGTGCACCTACAGTCACCTCGCGCCATCGGACCGATCTCTCTGGGCCATATCACACTCCCATCCAGTCGTGGACTTCGATCTCGAAGCCAAAGCCGCGTCCGGTCTCGTTCCGCCGCAAGCAGCCTCCAGAACCTTGTGTTTCAGACGTCGAGAGCCATGCACAGAGCTCAGTTCCTGCTCGTCGGGTGGGACGTCGCTGTTGTAATCTTCCATGCTCAAGCAGCCATGCAGCAGACTTCTTCATCCAACCTCACTGCTCGACTCGGTTGCAAGTCGAGTGTGCATCCATGGCACGTTACCCGAACTGCGTGCTCTGTGCTTGAACTCAATTGTATCGAGAGAAACCTCATAGGCACGAGGCCAGAGATGGACGACGTTCTTGCTGCGCTTGAACCCATGGCTTTGTCTTCGCTGATCACCACACATTGCTCTGCATTGACGGTGCCACCCCGTCTGCAGACGTTTTCAAGCCTTATTGGACTGGAGATTACCGATGCCTCGCTCGTGAGTTGGGATTCACGTGCTGCACTCCATGGGAAGAACCACAAGACTCTTCACTTCTTGTCTCTCGTGCGTATGAGCATCACGCACATCCCTGAATGACTTTCCGATCTCACTTCGCGACGTTCACATCGTGGCAACGAATCTCTCATCTGTAGCGAACGATCTGGACAAGCGCTGGCCGTACACGATCAATCTCTATCTCGACCGCAATCAGTTCACTGAGATCCCCGAGCCAGTCGTACGGATGGGTGTCGAGCGACTGTCGTTTCTCGGAAACGCGATCGATAGCGTCGACGATACGCTGCTTTCGGGGAGTGCGTTTCGCGTGATATCACTTGCCCGGAATCCCATTCGCCACTTTCCGAGGTCCATCGGATCAACGTCGATTCTAAAAGGCGTAGTTCTCGACTACAGTGCAGTGGAGTCATTGCCGACGTGGTTTTTGGAACTCGCGGGATCTGGGAAGCTGACACTTTCAGCGGGTGGGACGCCATACTGCCAAACGCACTCTGCCCAAGCACAGCAGTTCAGTGTCTCCTGTAGACGGAAGCTAGATGATGAGTTCGAGGCTTACGGTTTCACACAGAACCTAGCGGACAGGCAGACATGAACCATATACACAACGTAATGCAGTTCCAGCAGGTTGTGCTTTCATGATTTACAGTTATCTTCCCTAGTGACCTACACATCCGTACGCACCACCAGGAAGGAGTTCGCAAGTAGCAGAGAAATCGAGACCGGTCTGAATGCCGGGGCAGTTGCCGCGTACCGATCCTGAGCATACTGGCGGGAACGCACAGAACGTGCCTTTGCCCGCGACACTCACAGCAACGGGGCCATGCGTCTGAGCGACTGCGCAGGCTGGAAAATCGGTGAAGTTGTAAGACCGTTCAGGTCGATCGCACGCAGCTCCTGAGCAAGCACCATCCACTGGTTTGGTAGGTCCTGGCAATACTATCGAGACGGTCTGAGAAGGCGATCGTGCTGGTGTTGACGATGGTGATGGCGATGGCGATCGGAACTTGGGCTTTGCAGTGTTTTCAAATGATACAGCAGGAGTGGTTGTTGGAGGTGAAGTGGACACAGGAACCTCTTCAGTAGTAGGAAATGGCATCACGCGGGCGAGTGGGTCGAGCTTCAATGCATCGTCAGGCTGAGTAGCTTTGTTCGGTATGAAAATGGGGATTTCGTTAGCAGGGTTGGTGGGCGCAGCGTCGTCTTTGTTGACGACCGCGTTTGTTGACTTGGTTGTTGACTGGGCCGCAGCAAAAAGCGGCAAAAGAGCGATGAGAACTGCTAGTAAGCGCATGGCCTCGTTGATGTGTCGTGTTTGGAAGTGAGCGTCGTTCGGGCATGCTCACGAGTGTCACTGGCGCTGTCCCATTGCCTCTCACGCGTTCCCAGGTTGCAGCTAGCCCGCCCAGATTCGACGCAGGACGCCTAAGAGCCTCCATCGTCCCATTGCCTTCGTCGCGCCAACGTTTACGCTTGCTGTCGACATCGCGAACGAGAGAAGTAGCCCATCAAGAGCCATTGCGGCAAGTCAAAATGGCCAACCTCAACCTAAAAATATGGGTTTTGTTTTTGGGATAATTTCTGCTGGGACGACGACTTTGACACTTGGCGCGTGCACAATCTAAAACGATAGAGAACGTGCCGCGTCGTCTCATGGCCGATAGGTATCGTCACCCCAGCCACTGGCCATCGGTCAGACGCATCACGTCGAAAATGGGCATCAGCAAGTTGGCGGGGATGGACGGTTTATGTGCAAGTGGCTAAACATATCACGATAGTAGGGCTCCATACAAAACGAGATTAACTCTGTGTGAATAACAGACGAAGCTGCCTCTCCAGGGGGGGGTCATGACCACGCGACGACGACTGGGTGGGGCGCATGAATTCGTACTTGACTGTCCCGGACTATCGCGTTCTGCTGGACCCGACAGAGCGAGATGAAGACGCTCTCGGAACCACTAGGGATCGCTTCGATGCCCTCAAGGCGGTTCAACGCCGTAAGCGGAGACGACCGAGTACAGCGACGCTATTAGCACCGCTTGAATCACCACAACACAGTGGAAGGAAGCTGAATGAAAACCTCATTGAGGATGACGAGCTCGCGAGAAACAACCCAACAATGCAGCTTCCGCAACTACCGGTCGTGCCTGCGTCTTCGTCACTGCCACCTTTGTCAATGACTGTGCTGCAGCGAAAGAAGTTGTTTTTGAGCCAGGATGGGGAGCCTGTGGTCGGCATTGAAGAGATCATTCAACTGAAAGAGACGAGTCCTCCTAAGCTCCGTGCGTCTCCATTGCAACTGATCGCAGTGCCCCGAAAGGTATTTGAAGAAGACGAAGTTGCGTTAATGCCATGCCATTCACTTCATTACCGGTATGATCCATCCCTCGAAGTTGAGCGATGGAAAGAGCCCATTCGAGATCGAGACAAGCACTGGCGTGATGATGAACTGAGTATGATCCTGGCTACTCAAGGTGGCACCGTGCGGGATATCCACATGCTGAACAAAATGACAGGGGCCCAAGCAATATCAGAAAGGGCACTTGGCGCCGTCTCGATTCCCAGCGACTGCAGATTAGGAGTAGCACTCGCACACTCATGACGCCAGGAGCGTCACTTGCAACTGTACCAGCAAGTCCTCGCGAGCCAGGACTGCCGCCTGAAGTGCTTCTTCGAAGTCAGGGCGCAATGATCTCCAAGACGTACTGCATCGTCACGATTTACGGTATCGGGATCTATGGCCGTTTGTACGGAGAAGGCCTCGTGGATCGGAATGGGCGCAATCGATTCTTGCGTGCCGACGCCTACGACCCTCTCACTTGTCGTGTGTCGTCGCTGCAAGTGACCATGAGCGACCTCGAGTGGGTGTTCGAGTCGAACCCAGAGCTCTTAGCGGCTGGCAAAAAGCAAACAGTGCTGAAAAAAGTGATCCGGTTGCTGTACTTCAAATACCCGGAAGCAAAAGCGACAGATAAAGATGATCCTTCATTCCAAGCAGACCCCACGCTCGAATTCATGCGGCCACCTGCCCCTGCCTCGCTTGTTGACGACTCTACAAGTGAAGGAGACGCTCCAGTAATGGATGAGGCGGCACCAAACGTCCCCGTGCTCTGCATCTCCCCAGATGAAAAATTAAATGAAGCCGCTCGGCGACGCCTTGAGCGTGAGGAAAGGCTTCGACGAGAAGAGCAAGAACGACTGAGAATGCTGGCGCTCCTGATGAAGCTGCCACGTCGTGCTCGCCACCGCGTCGTGTGCCAGTTGCAGCGTATTAGTGGTCACCAGTTCTGCGTCTCGATCTATCATTTCCCAGCCCAAGTCCGGAACTTCTTAGTTGTGGCGTATCATCCTCGAACGTCACGAACATTCTCGATCGCTGTTGGTGTAATGGAGGCTGCATCTCTCAGCCGCATCTTCACGCAGCCACATAAGTGGACATCTGAGCAAAAGGCTCAAGTTGTTTGTGCGCTTATCCCACGACTCCATCTCCGTGCAGTCAAAAGCAAAGCCACAGGCGTCGAGATTCAGAGTGAGATGGATGCATATCGGGTCTCTTTGGCGATTAAGGAGGACCGGATGGGGGCACAAGGAGCATGGCTACAGCTACCTCTCCCAAGCCATGACGACTCGAAACGAGAAGAAGCCATTTCAAAGCACAAGAAAGACGGGCAGCAAGATCTTCAGATAGAGCGTGATAGGCAACTACAACTGATTGACACACAAACGAGAAGTAAAGTGGAAGAGCTTACGCAGGGCATCGCGCAAACAGAGGCTACAATCAAGACACTGAAGGCCCGAGATGCCGAGCTCAAGGAGCAAATCGAAGACATCAACAGCGGCAAAGGGATTCCTGTTGCCGTCTTAGCCGATGAGAATCGAGCGAGTGAGAAACAGGCACATCATGAGGTACGACGCGGGTACAAAGCGGCTCGCAAAACAATCAAAGACGAGCTGAAAGCCCTGCAAGCACGCGGGATTGCCTGGAAGCGAGAGCTTGAGCTGTGTAAAGAGCATGAAATCATCGAGAAAGAGCGAATCGCCACGAAATACGACAAAGCCGTCGACATGCTCACCCAAACGGCGACGACAGCGACACTAGCTCAGTGGTTCGACCCACGTGACCGTCCTACGAGGCCTTTACAAAGCGGTACGAGCCTAGGAAACCGACATCAGCGAATCGTGCTTCATAGTGCGGAGATCCAAGATGGACTGACGCGAATCACGGCTGGCGCGTGTTGTCTTTCAGGAAGACGCTTCCGATTTTCGGTTTTTGTTGAGATGCCTTCTGTTTGGGACGACTGGGACGGCACTACATCTCGAGGAATTGACTGGTTTCAACTATGCTTCTACAACCCGCTTGATTCTCACCGGTTGGGACTGCGTGTGTCTCGGTTGGAGTGGATCTCCTTTTCAAAACAACACCACGAGATGCAATTAAAGCTGATAGCCTTTGGTATCTCCACATCTCCTGTCGTACAGCAAGCACGTGAACTTGACAAGACGTATGAAGCGACTCGCGCAACGCTCGTAGGTCTTAAGAGACTGAAAAAGACGGAGAAAAAGCGAACCAAGCTACTAGAAGAGCTACGGAGCAATCGCCTTGAGAGTCGGTCGCTATGGAACGACCAAGCACCGTGGCGGATTGTTGTGAATGCATTGTGTCAGCGAATGACGATTCTCAACGAGAATCTACATATTGATCGGTGTATTTACCGAGCCACGTTGGCGATTGTTTCTCTCGCAGCAACTGGTGCGAGTGTCAGTAGCAAAGAGGACGACGGAGAAGTTGTGGAGTGTGAAGTGACCGTGACGCAGCATCACGACATCATCGCGTTCCATGCCACCGACCCGAAAACGAGTGAACGCTGGTCTATCCAGTATCCTGATGGCGGCGAACTTGTCAAGGAGTTCGTAGTGGAGAGCCATCTCGAGCAGCAAATGCACCTGGAGGCGATCGCAATGACACTGCTTCTGTATGCAGATGAAGAGGACTCTAACGGGAAGAGGAAACTGCGATTTGAGGAATGAGCTTCGAAGTGATGTATATAAGCAAGGGTTATTTAATACGAGCGCGCTCGTCTCGCACTTGAGGCGTTGTCTGTGTAGTGGGATTGATCATAGAGGCTGACAATGGAGCCATACAGGAGCGCGACAGAGATTGTAAGGAGCAGAAGAAAGGTAGGGGACAAGAAGACGACGTGGAGAGTCTCCAGGAGGTTATAATACCACCCAAAGCACACGGCTTCGTAGCCCACGAGACTTAGCAGAACCATGAGCGAAGCAAGAGAAGAGCGTTTCGTCACACAAAGGCCGGCGCCAGGCGTGAACTGGACCATGGCGATGAACAGTGACGCACCGAGAATGACCTAGAACAACAGCAAAGTCATGTTGGAGCATGAAGATATCGCAACATAGCCAAGGACGTACGCATTCGCCACACACCAGTGCAATTGATATGATGGAGTGATACCACGGAATAGTCTTTTGTAAAGAAGAAGCAGGCGGAGAAGTAGAGCTATTGAACAAGTCGGGTCGGGTAGATGGCGTACAAAAGACCGAGTCGAGGAGACTGAAGACGGCGGCATCGTGCTCCTCCGACAAAGGAGCACGTCCAATGGGACACGACACTGCTCGTGAAGGCGTCGCCGTCCAGATAGTTGCTGCTAGCACTGCGACGGCCGCCACCGCGACGTGGCTACGGGCGGTGAAGCGTGTCGCCATCCTTAGTTCCTGCTTTCAGGAGCTGTCGATGCGACAGGCAATCGTGTCCAAAGCCTCGACACCAGTGATATTCTTAGCGACACTACACAGACGATCTCCCCACGGTCTCGCGCGAAGCCCTTATCCTCTGGACAAACTCAATTGCTCCGAGCTCGCGAGTGTCGGTGGCGACTTGGCTTGGATGCCACGGCCGCTCTCTGCTTCTCCAGTGCCTCCTGTTCGTCGTACGCAGCAGCC
>KE463920.1:49402-80035 GCA_000387445.2 Pythium aphanidermatum DAOM BR444 | reverse complement strand
TTGAACGAGTAGATCGTACTCGTCAGGCCGTTCACATCAGCTGGTAGAATCTCCGCGACGTCAAGTTCCCCACATCCGCCCTTCCACTTGCCTTGATCGCCCATACCACGGCAGTTACAGGCATACTCGGCTGTACGAACCACTTGACCGTTTAGGAGCCAAATTGCTGGCGTGTTCTTGCCTCCAACTGGGGCATTTGGCATCTGGGCTTTGATCATGAAGATCTTGTTGTTTCCCTTCCATCCTTCCTGGGCGACACCACGCGAGACCCCACAAGTGCCGCTCTGCTGACAGCTAGTCGCTGACATAATGTTCACCTCCACGTTGTCTCCAAGAGTGCCTCCAAACTGAGTCGCAGCAGTGGCAGCGGTAGAGCCGTCAGCAGTGGCGTAGCTTTGGCTGTTGCCATTGCACATGTCGAATGTGCCGCTCTTGAGTGGGTCCCCTTTGTTGTTCAGGAATACCATGTTCTCAGATGTTCCACTTTCCTTTGAGTATGCAGACACACGAGACCACATGGCACCACTACCGCTTGCTGGCGACGTGAACACCGCTATATCGTCAACGTTCATGGGCCCACGTAGCGCAACCGTGAGGTCCTCATCGAAAGGGGCAAGCGGACCACTGACCGCGAAGTCTGTTTGTGAGCACGAGTTGTCACTAGGACACTGCATCGCAGTGACTTTGCCGTATATACCGGATCCCCCAACTCCATTGTACGTGACGGTGGCAAGTGGAGCGGTGAAAGTACTACTTGGTGAAGCCACGATTGCGTCAGCAGGTGCATCGAGAGCAGCGACCAGGGGGCTTTCCGCTGGATCTACCGAGAAATCTGTAGGTGACGGTATCGTCGATGGTGTTGGTGCACTTGATTGGGTCGGAGGAGCTGTAGATGGCACAGGTGCCTCAGTAGACTGAGCTGGGGTGTTCAGTGGAAGTGGCGTCACACTAGGTGAATCTGTAGTTGCAGCCGGAGACGGAGTACTTTTCGGTGGTTCAGCAAACGAGCTAACTGGTTGCACTTGAACTGCAGCTGGGACCACAGTTTCAAGAGCTCCCTGCACTGCATCTGCCACTGTATCTGGTTCTTCATCGTCACCAGCATCGCAACGGCGATGCTTCTTAGACAATACAGACTCTGGCACCGCACTCACACTATCGCGGTGCTCACTTACACCAGCACCCTCTTCCACAATCACATCAAAACACGAAGTGTACGCGAGTTCTTCAGGCTCACTAGAGTATCCACTCGAGGGAGCGACGGACTTCCAATACCAAATCATCTGGTAGCGACCAGGTTTGGTGCCCTCTGGGATGGAGAAGCTGCCCACGCACGGCTTTTCCCCACCAGTTCGCTCTAGAAACGTGTTGCCCTTCTCGTCAACATAGCGGAGCCCACAGTTCCCATCGTCAAATGGCTTCAGCTCACCGTCTACGAGCTTCTCAGTGGTGAGTTCGCTCGGCTTGGTCAGCTCAACACCGGCATGACCAGACCAGTACACCCCCCACTTTGAGCCAGCACCTGTTCCGTCCTTGATAATATGACCATTGGGCAAATAGCCAAGATAGAGCTCATCTCCTGGCTTGGCATGCACGACGTGTCGCCAGTCCTTGTACACAGCGTCCGCCTGGTTGTACTGGCAAACAGACACTGCATCGCTCTTGAGCTGTGACGCGTCAAGCTTGTAGGAGTAGTCACCACCGTCACTTCCTGGATAATTGTATGCGTAGCCTTCACACTTGCCATTGTCTGTGGCACTGTACACAATATGATAACGGTGATCAATGCAGTCGATCCACGTCTTTGCTTGCGACGACGTGGCCACAGCGGAGAGGAGGAGCCACAAAGTTGCAAGGCGGTTAGAGCTGAGCATGGCTTCAAAGTGTACTGCTGATTAGAGCAGTGGGGGACTTGCTGCTGAGTACTTGAGGCAGAGCAAGTTAAAGAGTGAGGATGAGTGCAGGGATCGACCGTGGCATCCTAGCACCACCATGGCGTTCTCCAAGAGCCACGTTGAAGAGCCACTTGGATCCATTGTCAGTTGGCGAACTCAGGTGCGAGCATCTTCGTGACGCGTTCTCGCAAAATTCTTCGAGCAAGCAGACGCGCTGCGGTAACTTCACCCGTCCGAATCCTCACCAGTTATGTCCTAGGTTGCATATCGATACCCTTCCTTATGCATACAACTGAGGACGTTACGATAATGGAAGGCGACACTTTCACAAGGTATCATGTTTTATGATGTGGTGGCCCGTTACGCGGACACCACGTAGAGAGCGTGGGTATGTGGTCGGACTGGAGGGTGACCGTTTGTCGCGAGCGCTGTGAAAGTTCTGTCGCCGCGTCTTTCGCTTCAGTCTTGCCACCATACACTCGAAGGACGCTCTTGCTGATCTCATGAGTACTTTACTGTACAAAACCGTATGTGGTAAGGCATCCATCCCCATTTCTATGCTCTACGGCACGCCAAAGCCTAGCACTTCGAGCGTTTCTCGAAATGAAAACCAAGAGAGAATGAGATCTGGCTTCATCTCGATGCATGCAGACACGGAGGAGCCGATTTGCCACACTTCGATTACCAGGATGTTTTCGAACATCTTGTTCACGGCCGGGAAACCGACCACGAATGCAAACTCGGATGTCGAGCGAGACCGGCAGCCAATGCGTTGGCTAGTGCGAGTCTGTTTGCGCGTTTGAAGTTCTTCTAGCATAGGCTTTAGATCACATTCTCGTATCGCACTCAGCTCTTGCTTACATCCGACAAGCGTCACTTGATGAACGCGCCAGCTGTCTCGCTGCATGGCTGAATCCTCCTCTAGCGCCAGTTTTCGGGTCTCCACTTCAATCTCTTCTTTGGATTCCACGATCTCTTTGTCATTACATCCAGTTCTTTGGTGTAGCTTGTCCAATAAAAGCTGCATTGATATGTGAGCTGAATTCTGCTGATCTGTTGGATCGTTCGCCTTTTGTCTTGAAGGCTTAGCGTACTTCTTCAAGATTTTGCAAACCGGATCATGGAGATCTGGCGGCAGTCCATATTTGATTCGAGAGCTGTAGTCGGTGCTACACAACCCTTTTTGATAGAGATAGGAAGCAAGAGCTGAAATATCACTTTCTCTCATCGTGGTCGCGTACCGCCGTGTAATATCCTCGGGTTCTTCCATTGTGATATGGAGCATCAGCTCCCCATCCCAGACTTCTTGGATCCAAACACAGTAGAAGATCTCATCGACGCTTGTGATGCTGCGATGATCAAGAACGAGCAGCTTCGAATTCAGCTCAGATGAAGGAGACTCAACCGGTGCATTGACTGGAATGACGCTGCTCTTGGGTGCGTCGTCATCCTGATAGTTTGCTTCTTCTTCGCGGTGTTTCTCGCTATTGAAACTCGTACTGCTATCTTGCACGACCATACCGTCGTGATTCAGTACAACCAAGTGCGGCTGATGGCCTGCGTCGCCATCAGAGTGGTCGTATCTGAGTTCAACACGATCAAACAATGGTGTGAGAAGATCCTCATGGATGCCAAATACCTCCAACTCGTCAACGGCATTTTCTCGTGATGAAGTATACATGCTGTCACTCGGTCGATAGCTGGCAAAGACGCCAACGATAGATTTCAGAAGCTGCTGGTCAATAGTTATCCGACATTCCACACCCTGGTTGTTGTCATCAACCCCTGCAATGTCCACTTCAAGCCACCACAACTGGGAAACTGAGGGATTGTACACCTCATTCACGACAAGGTCCACGAGCGCTTTTGTTGGTTCGCTATTATCGTCAACCTTCGACGAAATAAAATGAGACCCGCGGTAGACCACGACCTCCCGTCGTTCCTGGCTGGCCTGTTCATCAAGGCTGGCTGGCCTCTCCGTTATGACAATGTGACCGTTCTTGTATCCAATTTGACAATGTTTCATGAGCAGCTCAGCAAGTTCGAGATATCGGTCATGACGTCGATCCGCACAGCGAGCCAGATACTTTTCTGAGTCCGGCACGAGCCGCCGGATATCTCGTAAATGGAACGTCAGGTAGTCATCCTGAGCAGTCAACGCTTCATAGATAAGAATATGGATACAATATCCATCATCGAGATCACTTGGTGGCTCATCATACGTAGACGCCATGTTGACTGCTCTGTCGTTCCGTCGGTCTTCGTATAGCAAGTGAACTAGCACATACGTCTCGTTCATTGTCCGTGCTCCTTGATACAGGCTGGTCGCTCGTTTCAGTATGCCAGGTATACCACCGTCTTGAGACGCTAGACAATGGTATTTGATCTCTCTACTGCTCAGAATCTCGTCCAAACGACGCTGCTGTTGGTCTCGTTCTTTCTTGAGCTTAGCCACTTCCAGTTGAGCTGCTCGCATGTGATGTTCTGCGGTTAGCACGCGGGTATGAAGTGCCTCCATCTTTTGGTGCAGTGCCTCCTTGCCAAGCGTTCGCACAACATTCCTGACTCGACTCTGGAGTTCTTTCCGCTTGTGATCCGATATCAGTTGGCGTGTTTCTGCCTGGATTTGCTTAATCACGATTTGCTTTTGAAGCTGTTCTTTCTCCAACGCTACTTGTGTTGTTACGAGCTCGTCTGCTGCCATCTTGAACGCTGCGTTGGTTTCACGAAGCTGAAGAGTAAGTAGTTTGCTGGCTTCTTGTTCTAGCTGCAGCTTGGCTTGGAGATTTTCGATCAAGGTCGTGTCATTGTCATGCATCGCTACGAGCTTTGTCTGAAGCTGAGCAATACTTTCTTGGGCTGTTGCTAAGGTGCGCTCCAGTTTATAGCTTTTCTCTCGGTACATCGTCTCCTCGGGATTCGTTGCTGCGACTCCGTGACGACTTTGTAACTTGTGTGATAACGAAACTCGAGCAGCTACCGCTGCCGACATGTTGCTCAACCGTGGTGAAGGCGGGCCTGGACCTGTACTTCCCAGAGCATTGTCTTCTTGCACAGGTTCCATGCCGCCATGCTGGCTCGTTTCGTCCTCTGTGTCCTTCCACTTGTTGCTCATCATATCTCGCTGCTGTTCTAGCCGACCCGCTGTCTCTCGTGCTTCATCACGCTCTCGTTGGGCTTTTTCCAAGTCCATTTCGAGCCTCATCACTCGCTCACGTAGCGCTTTCAGCTCGTTGTACCGGTGGTGCATTTTGCGGTGATAGGACTCATGATCGACAGTTTTTGTTGGATGCTTGGTGCGCTCAGTGTACTCCTGCCACAATCTCTCCATCGTTCCGGGGTCTGGAGGTGGAATGTCATATTCTTCGTATTGTATTCTAGCTGGCTCAACAGCTGAAGGATCCGTCACTTTGATACCGTGCGTTGACGACCCAATCGCCCTTGTACGGAAGCTTCCTGATGACGAGGATGCGCGTTGGTTGCCTTCTGCTGCTCTTCCAGACGATGGACGCCGCGGTGCTGTGGGGGGTGTAGGTATCGCGGATACAGGCGGCGACATGGCACGACGCTCAGCGTCATCCTCTCGTTCTCGTGTATCATCCGCCTCTGGATGCACTCCTTCCAGCAGGCCATCGACGCCACCCACAGCACTGACAGCTGGGCCAGTCGGCGCTGAACTGCCATGGGCGCTGTGGCTATTGGGGATCACAGGGAATACGACGCGCTCCGCCACTTCCCGGGCTCGTCGCAGCTTGGCTGTCGCCTTGCCATTGCTGTGCCAGCCCTGGCCGCGCTGGAAGGGCTGGATATCGCGATACCCCGTTGGCATGAGCTGCACAATGGGGGAGAGCCCCGCAGTGGGCGACGTCGCTGCGGGCCGCAGCGCCGCTGCCTTGTCACGCGCCACGCTGTCGCCCATGCTGCCGCATGGAGAGACCCTGATGATACGAGCGGGCACACCTTGAAGGCAGTATGCGTGGTGTGGTACACATCACGCGTCTCTTCGTGTCCACGGCCTCCAAAAGTCCGCGTCAATTCCTAGTACGCAGGAGATTTTCGGCGAGAAGTCTCCGATTTTAGTGTTTTCCCACTATTCCGCTCGGCTGAGTTGTTATCCTCGAGAAGTTGCCGCAACATTTCCCAAGGGGCAACCACCATGGCGGCCGTCGATGGCGTGTTCCTCGAGCTGCAGCACGAGCTGGACGGCTTCATGGCGGCGCATGGACAGGCACTATCATCAGCCATGCGTGAACCTGACGCGTCGCCGGCGTCGATCGCCAGTCACGACGAACTGAAGCCCGCTGTGGACCGCATCCGCTGGGTCACGACCACGATGGCCGACAACAACCGCGTCTGTGAGAGCATACAATACTTGCTTTCATGGCTGGCAACTCTAGAAGGAGCACGCGGAATTACGGGCGTGAGCAAGGCAGCGTCATGGCTCGTGGCACATCTGATTCACGCGATTCTAAAGCCAAATGCTACCTCGATGCGAGGGATTGTGCACCCCACGGCAGCGGTCGAGAAAATGATTGAGCTAGTGCTTGACCGCTGCGTCGTAGTGTTCCAAGAGACGTTCCAGTCGGACGCTATGAGGACGGTGGATGCAGCAGGGGGCTTCTTCGCGTTCAAGACGCCCGCTGTGGCCCAATTGCGAGCGCCAACACCGGATAGCAACCTTCAGGACAGCGTCGCAAGGGTGTGGAGACAATTGCTTGCACTGGTCGGGTTGGCTTCGTTAAGTCCAGTTCGCTTGCGGATGCAGCGACAGGTTCTATTGGGGCTTCTCAAGGAAAAAATTCCGAGTGCCGCATCCAAGGAGTACCTGTTGCTGTGCAATCTGGCCGAGGTTCGTCTCGGTCTCGACGTCACGACATTCCTGATACCTTCACGCTTTCAACAAAAGGTAAAAGAAGCTGCTCAATTGCTCAAGTTGATGCAACCGTTGACGCAAAAACCGCACAAATCACCAACTCGTCTTGCTGCGATTTCGGTTCTGTCAAGCATTCTTAATCGAGAGTTAGCCGCCATTGATCACGCCAACTTGGAGAAATTATACAGCACAGTCCACGCTATTGCTGAGTGGAACTCAATCATTACTGAACTGCATGCCACAACATTGCGAATGTGCACCAAACGAGAATACTTGGTGCAGGCGTGGAAACTAAGGATTGCGTTGCTATGCTTATCACCGCATGAGATCTTTTGTCGGTATTGGAAAGAGGATACGCACGGTCTTCTTCGTCTTCAGTATCAGCACAATAAAGAGGGCGGTGGAGCTGGTGCCAACGCCCCAGCAGTTCTTCAGTGTCTCGGGGTCTGCTTCACCTATATCATTCGACGCCACACTGCCACTGATCGACGCATCCCAAGTGAATCAGAATGTATGGAGATCGTCAACACGATCCAAGCGTGGTCTTTCTTTGCGTATCCAAAGCAGCGCTCATTACACCGACTTCAACATCAAGTTGTACCAGTCTTGGTGCAAATTTCAGCTGGCATTTCATCTTTTAATATGACTTATGGCATCCAAAACCATATTCGTCGACTTACGCTCGAAGCAGACAACATGTTTGACGAGAAAAGACTCGTTGCCCTCAAAGCCTTGCATCGACAATTACAATTGTCGTCAGCGGAAAAGTGTGATTGCTCCAGTTGGGGCCTTTCCCTGGACCTCAAGATACTGGATGGGAATCGATCAACACTCGGTAACATCGTTGGGCAAACCCTGATTGAAGGCAACACATACTTCGGAGGTGATCTACTTATTGGAGCCACTACAGCGCATAGCACGGATTTTTCTGCTAGCTCAACTTCCCCCGCTTCATACTCAAGTGCTGCAAAGCTCCTCCGCGACGACTATAAACGATCTGTTGCTGTATGTGCGTATTCCTGTGCGATTACCGGTCTGAGGTATCTATATGCTCACATCGAGCTTAGTGATGAGCAGAAAGCCTTAATACTCGCGCGCTCATGTATACACAAGGAAGCAGTTATTCGTGAAAGCGCCATGAATACTTTACATCATCTTATTGTGAACTGTCGAGGGATTGCCGGGGTCATTTTCCGAGGTTTGACAGATTATTTGTTCCGGTTGTCGAATCATCTCTTGACACCACGAGATTTTGATGCGTTTTATCTACTGATGGAGAGCATTACATCATTGCTCCGGTGCTGCATTGATAAGAGCGCGGCATCGCATCCCTTTTGGGCCACACGACAAGATCGGCAAGAGTCACTGCTTCAAATCGAAGCTGTGGCTGTTTACCTTCTGGTAATGGAAGAAGCTCAGTTGCTTCAAGCGTCGGTAACGGCATTGGCAACTGTCCAAAAGGCCAGGTCACTGGACTTCTCGTACCTGGAAGACCGCTCGGGCGTTGAACAAACCGTCGAACGTCCTAGTGTGATCGACGTTCTACGTCAAGCGGAGTGCGATTTACGAGAATTATTGTTCACATACGATCGTGCCTCGAGTGATAAACCGCTCACAGGGTTTCTTTGCTATCTCAAGGCGCTGATATCTGAAGTCTCTGTAAGCCGTCGAACAAGTTTCCGGTGGTCAACATGTCTCTCCATTCTGTTTGCTCGTATCGCGATGTGGAATCCCGAAGTTGCTGCGTTCATGTGGTCTGATATCAACGATAAGGTGACCAAACTTGAGCCTGTGATCCCCTCAGCTAGTATAGAATTGAGTTTCACGGCTATGAACGCACCAAATTTTGAGCTCAGTCGCTGGCGTAATCTCGCTATATTGGCCACCGCGACGGCATGCCCACATTTGTTAGTTCAGACGTCGCAAACTGGTGTTGGTATAGACAATGATGATGAAAATGGGGGTGGTGAGCACAGTATGAAGACGTGTTCAGTTCAAAGTGTCATCTCTTCATCGGCTGTTCAAGCGCTTCTCAAGAGGTTATGCCGATACCTGAAGAGTCCATGTATGGACCAAAAACGCGCAGTGGTAGTTGCTCTAGGGAGCACGCACGTCTCCTCATTTCCGATATTAATCGAAGTACTGAGGAAATATGAAAAGGAAGCGTTTGCCTCTGCTCAAGATGTTCAAGTGTCGCCTGGTAGTCGCCATGCCTCGATTTGTGAAATTCAGTCGCCCTCCGTGTCAACTCAGCACAAGAAAGAGTTGAATAATGGCAGCTCACGTAAGCTATCCAAAGAGCAGCGTGCACAGAACCTGAAGACTATTTCACAGCTGCAGTTGCAGTGGGCTCTCGGTAGGTGCTTCCGACTTTTGCTTCATGCAACTTACCAGATACCACAGTCGTATGATGATACGACTCAGGAGGCGGTTTCCCGCCTTCGAGCTGCTGCTGTTGGAGCTATGGACAATATCTCAAAGGCTCTTATCGCACTGCAGCAACACAGCATCAAGGGAGTTAGAATCCGTGACCTGCCTCAGCATGTTATTTTCATGATGCAACAAGACTTTTGTTCGAGTGTGAGATACTTGGCGTGGCTGTCTCGCGAAGCACAATCCATGCTCGGTTACAACGGTCGCCGACGGCGTAACCTTCGTCGCGCTAGTGCCGCAACCTCGAAACAGTTGTCAATTAGACGACGGTCGTTACCCTCGTCAAGTTATGGAACATACAAAAGTCAATACGCTTGTACAGAAAACGTCACCGCACCAGCATTCGATCAGCAGCAACGCGAAACATGGTATCATCTGCTTCTAAGCTGGTGTCATGGCTTCAGTAGTCTTGCAAATCCACGCCTGGCGTTGAACTTCTCAAGCATGTTTTTCTCGTGGGATTCACCAGCACGTGACTATTGGATGGAGCGGTGCGATGTTCTTGGAGAGAGCTTGTGGACGGTCAACAGTAGTGATGAAAACGACATCGTCATACCTTGGCAATGGATGGACCCGGGGGATGCAACTCGTGCTTTAGGGATCGAAGAGGCCGCGATGGCCTCTTTCCAGCGTTTCTTTCTTGTTCAGACAGCTTTTGCAACGATTGCAGCAATCGCCGATGGCCCTCTACTTGTTCAAACACCTATTTCACATGATTCTTCCAGTCTTCGTTGGGTCGACGAGTGTTTTGCTGTCGATGTGAGTTCAGCTGTTCAAACTGAAGGCAAACTGCATCACTTCCAGGTGTTGCAATCCCTTTGTAACGGCATTCTGTCTACGTTTTTGAGAAGTGACTTCTCTGCTATGATCGAAATGTGTGTTGAGAAATCGTTCTTCAGTGTCACTAGTGGCGATAAACACAACATCGCAAAGAACTACTTTCACGTGTTGTGGAATTGTGTGACGGATATCAAAGCTGCATTCGCGTCCCAGTCACTGACTAGTCTTCACGTAAAACTCTGTCACGCAATCTTGATGCACCTCGGCATTGACAACGACTCACGGCAACGTGAGCGTGCTGTCGACATGATCACCATTCTGTACAATGACGAAATCTGCTCAAGCTATGATTTTGACGAGGAGAATGTATTGTTACGATTGAATACTATGCTTACAAGCTCGAAGAGATCAAACATGGTATTCACATCGCAAGTAACTAGTCGTATGCAAGTCGCCGCTGCTTCATACCTCGTTCGGAAGCTCGGGGCTTTGTCGTACCAAGTCAGCACCTCAATTCTAAGGCATTTATCGTGTTGTGAACTTGTCCAACAACGCAAGATGCTACAAGCTGCGCTGCCGTGGCTAGCAGATGTGGACTTGGTGGCACTGGATACCACTGCTGAAGAAAGTGACAAAGGTCATACTGGGTCCTCCAGGTTTGAAGTAGATCAGCTGTTGTCATTGCTATTTCGTGTAACAACTAACCTGGGACCAAGTTGCAGTGAACAGCTGGAGCAAGTGTGGTTAACCGTTGCGTTTGCTACCAAGTCGGTGGACACCGAAGGGCAACAAATAGACGATAACTGCTACCGAGAGAGCAATTTGACGAAGGTGCTGCAATATCTTTTCTTACAGCGCACAACCACCGTTCGGTTGGCCACCTCTAAGATGATAGTGTGGTGGTTGTGCAGATGGCAAAGCGCTGCTCATGAAGTTCTAAGAGAGGCACTATTGTTGGTCGAGATCCGTCGAAAGGACTCGGTCGGAAGCATCCATGGGAATTGTCAGACCACCGGGGCAACGATACAACCTGTTGACGATATACTCGTCTTTGTGACCCTGTTCGCAGATAGCTGCTGCCACCTTTCGTCTATACCAACGTTTCTCTATCAGCATCCGCACATACGAGACGCGATAATGATCCAGATCCTTCACTTCGCGTTTCTCGCTTTGTATGCCATGACCCTTGATCCGAGTGTGTTTGCAGTCGCTCGCACGGTAACGAGGCCAAGCGGGAGTGCCGAGGACTACAGCCAACAGCAAACTCTATACGCGGAGGCTAGTCATGACTGTCTCGTGGTCGTGCAGAACCTATTGAATCTATTATGTGCGCCGGAGGAAGTTATGGAGCCAGTTGTGATGAGACTGACCGAGTGGATCCAAGAAGTGAGATGCAAAGACGTCTACAACAGCAAAATATGTACCAATGACACACTTCCGGAGTTTGAGCGGAACATGGCCATGTTAGCGTCAAATCTACCACCGTCATTACGGGATTTATGGGCTCTAGAATGCGTCAAGGAAATCACTCTTGCACTCGTTCCTGGCTCTGCCTTACTGTCGCATACGTCATCGAGGTGCAACAATGTTCAGGTACTCTATTGTGTGCGATTCGGGCTCCTTGGGTATCGCGTTTTATCTCCAGAGTTCCACGGCGATATTTTCCTTTCTCTGCTAGATCTTCTCCACCACGCTCTGGATGAACATGCTCGAGATCCGTCACAGGCGATTTTTGTCGTTCGAGACACGTTGTCGGCTCTTCGAAGTATGGTTATGTCTATGCCCGCTCAAAAGCTCGCACTCTACCCGCAAGTGTTGTGGGTCTGCGTGGCTCTTCTCAACCACTCCACAGTCGGCGAAGCAATCGCGTTTCATGTGGAGATCGTGGAGCTGCTTGTTGAGACGCTCAAGATCCCTCATTTTGCGACCAACGAACTGCTTCAGGATGTGTTGTTATGCAAGAGGCCCTCTCAGTGGAACGAGAAGCAAGGTTCAGTGCTTCGAGCACTGGTGTGGAATCTCGAACGAGCCAACAGGAAGACCGTGCAGCTCACTCTACACGTTGTTGCACACCTCCTCGTTTTTCCGTCTCCTGTCTTTCACACAAACGCTTTTGAGCATCTCCTGATTTGTACCGTCACCTTGATGCCGTTTTTGCTGGTCACTCACATCGAGGCCGGAGATGACACTAAGCGACCGCGAAATCGAAACCAAGACCTTGCTGCTAGCGGCGACGACATGACCGTAGGCGAACACCTACTCATTGGCTCCGACTACAAGACAGTTTTGACTGATCTGGTCCATGTCTGGCAGTCAGTGGGTAACTCTGAACTTGCCGACGTGATGTTATCACTTGACAAACGATCTGATGTCACGACTCAAAAGTCACAGCAAATACCGTCACATGAGCTGGCTCAACGGTTCGCATCCGCGCTCATACCTGACTTGATCGATACGGGAGGAGACCAAGCAAGTGCTCTTCTCACTGTATGTTTTGAAATTCTGGTGATAATTCTCGCCTCACAAGACACCAGAGTGAACAAACCCAGTCCAAAGGAGCCTGAGAATCTCGATGAGGCGATTGTGACAGCGAGTCTCTGGTTTCTCGAGGCCTTAATGCGGGAGCTTGCCGTTCGGAAGATGCAATGGCGGCCGTCTGCTAGTCTACAAGGTCTACTGGCTCGGCTCGTCCGGGAGCCCGAGCAAACGCCGACGTGGCAAGCAGCTATCCGTATTTTAAGTTTCTTCGGATCACCAAGTGGCCCCATCAAGCCCCTGGCATATACAAGCATCTCTTCTCCATCTCCAGTACCTCAACAACAACCAGAAATCCCACTCCAGCCTGTCCCCTCAGCGAAGATGAAGGTGGAGAACGGAAGCGGAGTCAGTACACCAAGCAAAGGTCTCCGCTTCCTCGGTTTCTCAAGCTCACGGTCAAGCAGCAGCCGAAACGAGGCTTCTCCAAGCAACCAAAGCAGCGAGAACCTCTCGCATCCGTCATCCTTCCAGGATGCGACTCGCCAGAAATCGCCATTGCCTGTCGATCCGTCCGAGGGTTAACACTACTGAAATAGCAGAATCTGTAGTGTGGGAAAAAACCGATTTCCTAAATTTTCACAAACGGGTTCTGATAAGTACGCATTAGGTTCGGTCCGTTGGAGTTTGAGATGCAGCGGACACCAAGAGCGACGCGAATGGCTGGCTTGGGTCCGCAGGTTGTGCAGGTGCTGGACTTCGCGACGGCGCGGGCGCCCGAGCTTCAAGCGCTGCATGAGTTTGCCCACCATGACCAAGTGCGGACGGTGGCGGACGACAAGCTAGTGACGCAGCGCAACCAGCGCCGCCGCCGTGCCAACGCATTCAAGTCGCACAAGATGCCACAACGACTGCGCATGCGTGGTACGGCCACGCCCAAGGCCGAAGAAGAGCTCATTGCGCTTAAGGCAACAGGAGCTGTAGCGAGACAGGCAGCAGCCAATGCAGCAGCGGCGGCGGTTGTTGACAAGGCCGAGAAGGCGCGTGCGAAGCGCGAGCAGCGACCACGATGCCGCAAGCATCGACGACGCATGCACTTGCTGCTGGAGAAGCACTCGTGGCTACAGCAGCAGTCTCACGAAGGAGAAGATGAAGGAGATGAAGCTGCGCTTCGGCCCAAGTGGCTGCCAACGCACGCGTGGCACGCCAAGCGCATGCGCATGCAGGAGCGGTACGGCTACGTCTTGGCCCAGCACCGACAGGACCGAAGCGTCTCGGCAGCTCTGGCAGCGCTACGCTCAACGGCGACACTACATGACGCTTCGTACTACGGTCTCTTGGAGCTGTGCGGACCAGCGCATCTCATCCATGAAGCCTTGCAGCTCGTGAGCGACCCTAGCGGATCGGAACTGGACGACGTGGCATTTCTCGATGGCCAGGAAGAAGGCAGCGTCGTGTTATACCAACCATCCGAGTTCCCTATGGGTGCGATCGCCCCCGTGAGCTTCATGTGGCGACCAGTGCATGGAGATTCTACAGCCGTGGGTGCTGATGATGTGGCAGAGTGGCCACAATCGAAGCGGCAGCTGTGGCTTTGGATTCATCCTGCTGCGTTTATGGAGGCTGCGACGGCGATCGCTGGTGCAGTGCAAGAAATTATGAGTGAACGCGACGAGGCAGAAGCCATTGAGATTCTTGATCATCGCGGCCACTTGGCCCGGCTCCAACTGCGAGGCAAGCAGAGTGGTAGCATGTTGGATAACGTGCTGAGATGCACCAAGAATGGAAGGACAGGATCTGCTCATAAGAACCACTCAAATGACACGTTCGAGTACCTCAAGCGTCGCCTGTCGAGTCGTGAGAAGAGCACAAGCAAAGAAATTATCGCTGTACTTGTGGAAGACCCTCGCTTACGATCTGTCTCGAGGGAGAAACCAGTCTCTACTACATCTCTCCTGGACGAGCCATCTACGGAACTTCTTGGCCAACAGTCAGATATTCTGTGCCCGCTCTCTGGTATGTCTCTGACTTCAGATAACACCGAAGAGCCCGATACATCATTGATTCTGAAGCAACTTGAGACGCTGCTGAAATGGACAACAAGTTCTTCCGATAGCAACGCCGACATGTCGTCAAAGCTGTATCCAAACGCACCATGTCAAGTTGAACTCGCGATGCCGACACCTACGGAAGATGTAATGATGACAGATGACAACGATGTGACTGACAAGCTGCCCGGCCCGATTTCTCCATTGTGGTCTACAACACATCGTGAAAGCATTCAAAAAAACTTTGTCCAAGATCACGAGCTGAATGCTCAAAGGCGTGGAGCGGTAGTTACCAGCGGGGTCGACATGCTTCTGGTTCGAAAACACTCGCATTTCGCGCACACTGATGGCTGGGACATCATTCTAAGCCCTAGGTATGCTTCTGGGCTTCTCAATGCGCTTGTCTTTTCGGGTGCAATGGTTATTGGACTTGACGAGCACGAAGCTATTGCAACGGTCATCCACGAGCCTTCTTTTCCGCGAGACTTTCCTGATACGAGCTCCGGTATTGCGTACTGGGAGGCTCTTGCGTGTGAGAAGGAGAATGAGTACGTCAAAAAGCCAAAAGCAAAACGCGTTGCCTACGATAAGCTCGAAGTTCAGTCGCCCTTCCAGCCGAACTGGGATGTACTCTACGATGCTCAAGGAGATGAGCCAATGGATGACAAGCCAAAGATTGATGATCAAGATGATGATGACACTGAGGCACAGACACAGTTGTGCGTCCTGCGTGGCGAATCCTACATGGAGCCTTTCCCGTTTGCCCGCTTCATGAGTGGCGTCTCTGACCAAGAAACTTCCAATGAATTGATTCCAGTTGCAGTTCCAACGCTCATTCGCGTGGCAGTCTCTTTTCCTCGGCGTGGCTCGATCGAACCTTCTTCCGTGGTACGCGCAGATATCGTTCGCTTCTCGTTCTGTTTATCGCCCGCCTACTCACACTTGAATGGCAGCTTTACATTCCGACTCGTGAGGACCTCTCAGCCTTTGCAGGCGATCCTAAGTGGAGTGGTCGCCAACTCAAGTCTGCGGACAGTGTACGAGGACCATCGTTTGCTTTGACGCATCGCCTGCATCTCACGTTACTCTTTCTCTTCTCCAGGTCGAACTTGCAGGCTTCATTACCTCAGCGGTGTACGACCGTCCTAAAGGAGCATTCCGTGGCATGGGATTCTGTGGATGTGACCAACTCCAGCGCCTTGCGCTGGCTCAAGTCACCGAGAAGCACCTGATGACGCTCACGCGAACGCCAACGTCTCGTCAGCTTCGTCCAGTTCTCCTTCACATCCAGGCCTGATGGCGCAATAGAAAGAAGCAAACAAAACACCAGTAGCTTCATCAATCGGATTCCATTGTGGTTGACGCTCACGCATAACTTACAACTGAAAATGAACAATGCCTCACCGAGGATTGCGAGGAAAAAGAACAAAAGCCAAGCAAAAAATCCGATCAAATAACGGCATCATTGACGCACAGTGGGCGATAGAGGAGAAACAAGCGTTACGTCAAGCTCACGACAATGGGCTGGACAACTGGTATAAGTACGCACTGCTGACAGATGGGTGGTGAAAGGCTTGATCGATGTCATCGTTCCATCAGTCCATACTTGTCATGATCGCGCGTGGGGGGCATGGGATTCGGTGCACTATTGGTACAGTCTTGAGTTGGCGATGGGGAAATTTACATGTCGCCGTCCTCAGTGCTCATGTCTTCTTCGAAAGAGCTGTTGCGGAGTAACTCACTTCCGCTTCCCATCAGTTGGTCGTGGTCATCATCATCATCCCCCTGGATCGCATTTGAGCTGCGTGCATCCGCGTCTTCCATCCCAACATCTAACGCCACACCACTGTTGCTGCTTCGGCCGTACCCGTCGTCTTCATCTTCCTGGCTGCTTGGAGATTCGTCTTCGCCGTCGTCATCACTGGACGATGCACTACTCGCTTTTGATCCATTGAACATGTGGCGGCAAGGAGGGATGAACTCATACTGAAGTGGATCGTTGCTCGTGCTTTCATGGTTGTATGTCAGGTTGCTTTGGCCAAGCAAGACAGGATCTGGTTTTGGAATTTCCCATCCAAGCTGTCTGCACAGTTCTTCGACAATCTCATCTGAGTAGCCCAGCAGCTCGACATCGAACTTGTGAGGACGTCCAACAGGTTCTCTGTACATGGTCAAGAACAGGACATGTGAGTTATGGGTGACTACTGGAAATATGAGAAGACACGGTTGGACTCACCGGTTAATCAGAATCATTGGTGCACTGTTGTGAATGCGGCCGACAAGGCTACGTACCGGATTTACTTTTAAAGATGAACCCATGACGAGAACAAGATCCGCCTCATTCTCGTCAGCCTTGATGAGATCATGAAAGCGGCGTGGCAGCGACTCGCCGAAGAAGACGATGTCAGGCTTGATGATCCCGTTCTCTTCGCCACACGCCTTGCACATCGGTACTTGCTGTTGCATCACATCTTCGCGGATAGCTTCACCTGGGTATGTCTTTTTACAAGCGAGACAGGTTGCAGTGGCAAACGACCCATGGCAAAGAATGCTGCGTTCATGGGAGATTCCAGCAGCATGTTCGAGCATGTCGATGTTTTGACTGTACACACGGAGGAGCTTGCCCTTCTCTTCAAGAAGCTTGAGGAAGTAGTGGCTTCGAGACGGGACAAATGTGAATCCACTTGACTTGGGGAAAAGTTCTTTCGCAAATGCGAAGAATGGTCGTGGGTTCGTTCGGAAGAACTCGATATCGAACATACACTGAGGGTTTGGAAGGTTATACTCTCCAAGGCGCTGCAAAATACACACATGAAGTCAGTTCCCATGAGGAAAACCCCGATACAGCCATGCACGAATACTACATACGCTGTAGATGCCGTTCTCGGATCGGAAGTCGGGAATGCCACACGAAACTGAGATACCCGCACCAGCAAGTACGACGATCTTCTGTGCTTTCTTCAGCAACTCCACAACATCATGGATTGTGTTGACAGTGTCGAGCTTCTTGCGTACAGGGATTGACGGCTGAATGAGTCGAAGACCCATAGATATGATAGCGTCCCAGAGCTCATCATCGTCCACTGCGACCCCTTCCGACACACCCAGTCCGAGCACATCCAGCATCTGCCCCGCAGCGACGCCCTGCTGCTTTTGATCAAGCAGCCACGAGAGAAAGGATTCCTCCGTCAGATCTCCGTCCACCCCAGGCATTTGAGGTGACGACGAAGGCGATGAAGACGCCGACGATCCCTCACCCGACGAGGATGGTGACTGAGAGCCCACAGCAGCAGCTACCTGATCAATGTCATTGGCCACGGCTACGTCCGTGATGCCATTGGCCGTGTCATTGCCGTTTGGGGAGCCTTCCGGCTTGGTTGCACTCGGTCTCGGCGCCACTGCCACTGGCACGGGCGGCGGTGTCGCGCCGTCCATGGAACCAGGACCTTCGCTCTCATCATCCGATGCACGGTGCTTCTTCGTTGGCGGCGTCTCGACCGAGTGGTTGAGGCTGATGCTACGGTCTCGGCTGTTGGGGGGCGACCGACGTCGCGGGTTGGTCGCTTCTTCCATGGGCTTGCAGAAGTCGTAAAGGAACCAGAAGGGTATCAATCGATAGAGGAGATCACGCCGCACACGATAAGCCGCGGATCGCGAGGTCTAGTCGTCGGGGGGTCTCGCAAAATGGGCGATGCGCGCGCAGCTTCAAGCCTTGCTTGGCGATTGTTTGTCGTTTCCGCGCCTTTGCTGACGGTCCGTCCGCGGGACAATGCAAACCCACCCGCCTAGAATGCGGTTCTGTCCGGACCGAAAATTCGGCTAAGTACGAACACAGTACTCGTTTGTGTCAGCAGAGAACAATGCCTTTACAGCACAGTGATTGGTGCATTTGTTTGAACGGGGTCGTGTTTTGACCAATTAGTCGTAAGATCAAAAAGTTAAAAATAAGGTGGACCACGTCATCTGCGGTAGTGTAGCCATGTCCTGTGAAAATTGCTAATGGCTGTGATGGGCTAATGGGCTACAAGTGCCGAGTTGTCTATGAGTATGTCGGGGCACGAGTGCAGCCCATGAGACGGCGAGCTAAGCGCAAACCTGCCTGAGGAGGCAATGCGTAGAGATTTGCATACAAGTTGCGATTAGAAAGCTGACACTTTGTCCCCAAATATACACCAGAGCGTGTCCACTGCGCCAACCGCCAAAGTTCAGTTGAAGCCTGGCGATGGCTAACATTGATGCACCGAAGAAGACACGCGTGGGGCAGGCCCATAAGAGCACTATGCTGGCTAAATCGTCGTCTGATAGCTCACTGAAGAAGAGACAGCAGCGCAGCTTGCTAGACCAAGAGCTTCTCGTGCTGGAACGGGACGAAGGCAAGCGCCACGCCCGCCAATTGTCTGCTACGCTACTGGAATACGCCAAGAAGATCGAGGATGTACAAAGCAAGAATCGGCGATTAGAAGAAGAGCTATCGTTTGACGAGTATGTTGATCGAGACGACCCGTTTTATAACGAAGAGATCGCCGAGAAGCTGTCCAACTTGTACTTACAGGGCAACAACTTCATGGTCCGGCTGGAGCTCGAGCGTAAAGAGGTCGCACGATTGAATGCGCTTATTGAGCACAGCGAGTCGGTATTAGCAAAGCAAAAGAGCAAGCTTTATGAGCTCTCGGCACTTGATCATAACCACGAGGTACTGGTGGGTAAGATTCGAAAGATGGAGAACGACATTGACCGTCGCGTCGTGAAGATGAACGAAAAACTCACCGTGAACCGCAAGCTACGTGAAGCAATCGATGCCCAGAGAGCTGAGCGAGCTCGAATGGATGCGATCTACACGAAAATGGCACTAGAAGCATTAAAGAAAGAGGGAAAAATTGCCGAGGTGAGCGATGAATGCGAGAAACTTCGCCAGGAAGTTGCTGCAATTGAGAAAACCATGGAAAGTCTCCACGCAGAAGGAGATGAGTGGGAACGACAGTGCGATCGGCGGGCGGCAGCATTACTTCAGGAACTGAAAGAGATCGCATTACGCCAGCGCGAGGCAGAAGAGCTTTCAAATGTTGACAAGTATAAATTCTTAAGCGACAACGAGCTGATGAAACACATGAACGCCGCACAAGACAACGTTCTTCGTTCTCAGGTAAGCCGTGGCCGCTGGAAAACGGGCCAAGCAAAGATTGCAACCGATGCGCTGCTGACACGATACCAAGAAAATCGATCATTTATTGAAAAGATTCATGAAGTCTCAGGTACGCACACAGTGTCGGAGATGATCGAAGCATTCAACCGTCAAGAGTTCGAGCACTTTGAGCGCATTCAGCTTGTCAACCAACTCGCAGAAGACATTGAGAACCACCGCCAGATCAGCGCCAGGCTACGCGAGGAAATTGGAAAGTGAGTACTCCTGGTAGCAATGTGGAAAACTAGCGTAGTTAAGTTGCGTGATGTGATCACTTGCAGGCTCAAGCAACGAAAAGATTCGGTAGACTTCCAGCGTATGAACCGCATTGAAAGCTTGCAATCGAAGTTGCAAGCTACAATCGATCAGAAAAAGCATAAAGAAGAAGCAAATCACGAACTGCAGGCGTTTTTGGCGGCACTAAAGCCAGCGATTCTCATCCTGCACTCCGAGATTGGTTGCCCAGAGATCCGAAATGATGGCGACTTGAAGAAGATCCTTGGTGACGTCGAAGATCAGATTGTGTCAGTCTTACAAAGATACAGCACCAAACTGGAAGCGAAGAAGCAGGTAGTGTCGGTAGCACGGGACTCCGACGGGCCAGGAGTCGAGAGTAACCAAAACACCAGTCCAGGCAATCCATTGAGTGCTTCCCCCACTCACCAGACTCAAGGAAACCCTTCTGGTCGAGCGCGAACCCCTGCAATCGTACCCCAGACTGCAGACTCAGCGACGACGCAGGTGCTGCCTCCACCGCTCAGCTTTATTCCTCCGCCCGACACAGGACTACTTGGCCCCAACCACTTCACGAATGATGGCAAGGGCGTGCCCGTAAATGGGCGCTCGATAGCTGCGCTTTTGGCCAAGGAGCAGCCCTATCGGTATGGAGGGCTACGTCCACCACACCTGTCTGTTGAGGAGCTGAAGAAGAAAGACAATGTCGAGGAGGAATATCCGCTCACTTATGATGAGCTCAAGGTCAAGGTCTGGCGAGGCAGTAACAGCGAGAGCTAGGCACGAAATTGTAGTTGAGCTTGGGATTAACGCATAAACCGACGAGCACGGGGAGCAGGAGGAGGAGCGGTCCGCTGCCCGTGGGCTAGGCTGGGTGTCTATTGGAGGATTGATGATTGCATGAAACTCGAATCACGCCGTCTTGGCCTTTTTCGCCTCTGGTTCTGCCGATCCTGCTCGCATTGCATTGCTCAGTCAGTCATTCGAGTTCGTGTGAACATCGCCTCAGGCTGCATGTAGCTCACCGTTTGTTTCTGCCTCATCTGCCTGTGGTGCGCCGGACTCAGTCGTCGACTTGACCTTGTTGCCAACAGCGCGTGCCTTTGGACCCCAGTTGGGTTCAGGGTTGCTTGGGAAACGCAGCGCCTTTGGCTTCTCGTGGGCCGCTGGTCGCTTCGAGTTGAAGTTGGCCTCAAACTTTGGCTCCTTCGCAAGAATGCGGGAGCCAGGGGTCTCTTGGCCCTCACGCTTCTTGTTGAGGGGGTGCTTCTTCACCCATCCACGCATGATGTCCCAGATCACGTCGTTTGGAGCCGTCGTCTTGATGGCGTCAGGCACCTTGTGGAACTGTGAGGCCTCGTATCCGGCGTGACGGATCGCACCCTGGAGCTGGTCCATACGAGGGTTCGAGCAGTGCAGCGTCTTGCACAGACCCGGCAGTGTGTAGTGAAGCGGCGCGTCAACAAGCTCTTCCGAGATCGTGGTCAGCAGACCGTGTAGTCGCTCCTTCGTTGGGAACTCATCCGTGGTCTTGGCGACGCGGTCACGGATACGCATGACGACGTCCCGATCGTGAATTGGAGCCGACCAGAATGGGCCGGCCATCTTGTACTTACCCCCGCACTGGTCACACTCCTGACCGACAACAGGCCCACGCGTGGCGTGGAACGTGTTGCCGTGTGGCACACCGAGCTTCTGCAGGTGGAAGCTGTCGCAATTGACACACTGGAACACGTACGACAACTTGGTCATGGCCTGCTTAACGTTCACAGGCGACTTGTAGACGCGCACAAAGACGCGCACGTAAAAGTCAATGCTGCATGATGCAACCGGCACAATGTGGCGCTGGTATCGGTTTGCAGCCGACTCAATCGAGTGCAGCACCATGCGCAGCGCCATCTCGTGCAAGTAGTTAGCCTTGTTGGGCACCGAACCATAGCGCGAGAAGCACACTTCCGGGTTCTTACCCGACAGCACAGCCATATCCGTGCACGTCACACAGAGCAGACCACCGTTCGTAACACTCTGCACAGCGCCATCAAGGAAGATCGAAGCGGAGCCATATGGGTCGAGGTCAATCACGTCGAACTGGTCTTTCTCCTTGCGGTGGTTGTACATCACATCGGTCGCATCGGCCTCGTTCGGGATGACACGGTTGAGGGGCAGCTCATTGAACTCGATGTTGCGCTTGATCGACTCGACTGCCGCCGCGTCCATATCGTTGACAAGAATCGACTTGACACCCGGGATCTGCTGGAAGTACCGGATCGAGCGCAGTCCGGACGCCGACAACGCCTCGAACACGCGGATGCCGTTGGTCTCGGCCGTGTCCACGAGGTATTGCTCGACTTCGTCGTCGCTGAACTCCTTGGGTGTGTAGGCCGCATCGGCGGCAGCTTTCTTCTTCTCCTGCTTCGCCAGCTGTTCACGCGCCCGTTCACGCGCAAACTCGGAGATCATATTGATCGACAGGTCGCGGTTGAGCACCTGCACATTGTTGTAGAAGACCTTGTTCTGCTCAGGAAAGATCATCACACCATTGCCCTCGCGGATGATCTTGTGGCCCGCAGGCGCTGGCTTGTCTTGCAGCGCCTTGGCGCGTTCAGCCCAGTTCGTAGACATGGTGGAGAAGCAGCGAAGGTGGCGAGGAGCAGGCGGCAAGACACGACAAGCGCCAAGGAGCATCCACGCGATGGCCAATGGTGACGGCCGAATGAGCAGCTACAGCTATTACACCAGGACATCAAGCGGCGCCAATCGACTGGAGGCCGCCCAACCCTAGTCGCCGGAAGAGAACCGGTATGCACCGGTAGTAAGGTAGCGTTTGGACGGTTTGGTTCGGATGAGACACCGATGTTGTACCGGTATTGGCTACAAGTTGCGGTTCCTCCTTCCGCGTCATGCTTCACAAAAACGGGGGGAAAAGAAAAGGGAAGAGCAACCAAAGCCCAAGGCAACTGACGACGGCGCGACGACGAGAACGAGGGCAAGCTGGATGGATGGGCAACACGCGCGGCAGCATGGCCACCAAGTGCGACGTGGTACGTAAGAGCGCTCGAAATCGCGGTGGAAAACGACCGCATTGAAGTGAAATGGCGATGGGCAACACAGGAGGAGGCCGAGGCCATGGCACTGGCCATGGGAACGTGACGAGAAGCACGGGTAGCACGCAGGTGTACAGGCGTGTGGTGCATACAGAAGACGACGTGCCGATAGTACGGAGAGAGGAAGGAGAGAGCGCGCCTGTGCGCCCGGCATTCAAGTCGTCGCTGCAGCAGTCGCTCCAGAACACACCGCCGACCGAGGGCAATGGGCGCGAGTCCCGCCGCTCACCGCGTAAAGTGGAGAACGCTGGGGGTCGTCACGACAGCAGTAGCCAGAAGCGGCAGGGGAAAGAGGAAGACGAGCAGCCGAAGCGCTTCACGAGCAGCCTGGCGCGATCCATTAGCTCCCAGGATGCAAGATACGCTGATGCTGGAAGCAATGGGGGCAGAGGCGGCGGCCGTGGGGGGTCGTCTCGCTCGGGCAGTCGGGATTCCCGGGCTGGTGGACCGTCAGGGCGCGATCACCCTCGTCGCGGAGACCACGAGTCGTCCCATCGACGAGTGGAGATCAGTCACAACGGTGCGGAGCATCGGCCATTCACATCCTCACTGGCGACACGCAAGCAGAGCTTTGAGAGTGACACGTCCGAGCGTTCGGCGCGGAGCGTGCACCGTCGTGAGCTGGAGGCGTCACATCGACGAGTGGAGATCCAACGCGACACAAGAGGAGATCACCGACCGTACAAGTCGTCACTCAACGGAGGCACACGACCGAGTCGAGCGGGGAGCATCGAGAGTGATACATCCGAGCGATCGGTGCGAAGCACAAGCAGCTCGCGCTCACGATGGGACACTAAATCACGCGGAGATTACGGCTTGCGTCGCTCCATCGACGACGGACGACGAGTCGATCGCGGGATGCACTCGAAGATCAGTGAGGAGCGATCAGTTCCTCCCGTCCGTGACTTCGAACGATCGACTAGCGACCACTCTGTGGCAAGTAACAGCAGTCAGCGTACTCCATCATCTCTGGCCTCGTCGTTACGAGGATCGTCACTTGCCAGTAGTGTGTCACGTCAAGACGTGAGATCGGCACCAGCACCAGTGACCGTGGCGAAACCCTTGGCCAAGAGTGCTCAAGATGCGCGAGTGAATAGCACGAGCAATTCGTCGACGACATGGAAGTCATCGCTGAAGAGATCGTTAGACACAACAACAGAGGCGCCTCCATCAAAGTCTTCACCAACGGACAAGTCACCAGGGTTCAAGTCCTCGCTGACTGCTTCTGTGAGTGCTGATACGTCCGCAACAGCAAACCAATCAACAGATGAACAGGAGCGCAAGCGGATCGCTGCTGAACGCCTGCGTGAACGAATGGAAGCAAGTCAACAAGCGCGTGGTACGTCTTTGTCACAACTACTGGAGAAGAATCCAGTGGATACTTCGCGAAATGACAAGCCTATTCGATCCGAGTCGTCTTCTCTCCGAGATTCACGTCAACCGAGCATTTTATCTCGAGTCGGTGATAAGGCTCCAATTCAGTCCGACAAAGAAAGTCGAAGTAGAGAATTCTTCACGAAGTTACAGAATGAAGACAACAAGCGTGAGATGGCTCGACGAGCTGCAGCTCCTCTGCAATCGTCGCTTCTGAGCTCATTAGCTCGCCGTGAAGCACCATCTGCCTCCGTGAAAAAGCTGATTTACACGTTAGACCAATTGCGCAAGCTTAAGTCGTCACCCGAAATCCGGCCACCAACCGATCTTCAAGATATGACGATTGCAGAGGTCATTGAGTTCAGACCGCGAACTCAAGTAGGCAATGGTTCATCACTAGGAGGACGTCGCGTTGAAGCGTCGTCGAAAAGAGGAGGAAGCAAACGCGGTGGCCTATCAAAGCCTTCTAATCGAGCGGTACTACCTCCGAAGAAGGAACGCCAGCGTGGTGGTGGAGGAGGTAGACGAGGAGGTCCGCCGCCTCCGCCATTGTACGATGGACCGATCGAGCCCTTGCAGCTTTCTGAGAACCGCTGGGTTCCAAAGAAAGCTGAGAAGTCAGTTCTGGAATCCACTATCAGCCGTGTTAAGAGCGTGCTCAACAAGCTTACACGTGAGAAATTCAAGAAACTGACCGATGAGTTGTGCGAGACGGATATCCAGAGTCTCGAAATGCTGAAGTACGTAAAACTCGACGCTATGATGATCTGGGGTTGGAGTTAATGGTGTTGCGCGATTTAGCTCTATCATCGCCGTCATCATGGACAAAGCTATCGAAGAGCCAAGCTTTGCAGATGTCTATGCTGACTTGTGCAAGGAGTTCCATGTTCGAACGTTGGCAATGCCATGGAACTTCTTGCGAGCAGCGAAGAGCCGAACAAAGTCAAACGTGAGTATCCCATCGGACGTATCGGATTTGTATCATACTCACTGCGTCATCCATACCATCAGGTATACTCATGGACTACCATTCGACTAGATGACACGAATGGCTTCGTTGGTCCCTTTGCAAGGTGCGCATTGTGCCTATAAGCGAAGCGGATTTGACATCTAACGGACGCCGTGATGCAGTGAGAATGAATGCGTTCACGCCGCGACTGAAAGCGCATCTGATAGCACATCAACTACCGATCAAGGTACGAAGCATGCTCACTGACGAGATCTTCTCCTATTCTTATTTCGATGTACAATTGGAGCAGACATATCCAAGGCGACGTTGTTTGTCACTGAGAAAGATCTGATTGCGATCGTCAAAGCCGGGCAAAGCTCATACTTTTACAAGAGTAAGTAGGTCGTTCTGTGCAAACCAGTTGAAATTCTGATTTCCATGCGCAGAAAAAGCACTTGTAACTCTGACTGAGAATGAACCAATTCTCGGAGAGTATGATTCTACCGATGCAGCAATTCAAGCCGGTATGAAGCAAACAAGTTTCAAGAAACTTCTTGTCACACGGTGTCAATTTGAGTTCGAGAAATTCGTAAGCATCTTTGATACCGTGTCTGTGAATGATCATCCATTTCACATATCCGTTTGCCTTGTTCAGAACAAGAGCTCACAGGCACCTGCTGACGACGAAGAAAACCTCGATGCGAGACAAAAGGAACTGGTAAGCACCTCTTACTACGTACTTCCCATTGACAGTCGACTCATGTGTGCTCCTACGCTCACAGAACGCAATGCGATTAAAGAGGAAGATGCTCGGTAATATCCGTTTTATCGGAGAACTGTTCAAGACGGATCTTCTCAACGTACGTGAAGTAGTTTTTGGCAATTCTATCCTAGAGCTGACATTCGTTTTTTTATTTTCAGCAATCTGTCGTTAAAGCCTGTTTGTTTCACCTTCTCGGTCTGGAGCTGGTACAAGGCACGAATGACGGTCAACTTGCGGGTCAGGAAGTCCGCTTCCCAGATGAAGAAGACATTGAGGCCTTGTGCAAGCTGCTGGCTACAGTCGGCAAGAAGTATGACCAACCCAAGACTCAAACCATCATGCGTATTGTCATTCTTCGCCTTGTCGAGCTCTCAGAAGAGAAAAAGCTGCCATCGCGTTCTCGATTCCTATTGAAGGATGTTCTGGAAATGCGAGACCATCTGTGGGAGCCACGTAGAAAGGAACTTCAGCAGAAGACTCTCGAGGAAGTGCGTCGTGAAGCGAAACAGCTGCAATCGCAGGGCAAGAACGCTCAGCATGACAACATCAACAAGCGTCGTCTGAAGTCTCAGGTGTCTAGTCTCCAGCTTGCGAAAGAAAGCTCCAACCTCCTGGTACGAAAAGATACTATGGCTGAGACCGCTCAGTCGAACGAAACCGAGCCATCGCCACAGCCTTCAACAAGCGAAACAAGCCTCACCGATCCTGCAAAGATCGAAACTCGTATCAAGAGTATCATTCAAGAGTACAGTTCGATTCATGACATTGATGAGGCCGCGACATGCGTCCGTGAATTACCAAGCCAAAATCTTCCTGACTTTGCGGAGCATATCGTCAACCGAGCACTCGAAGGCAAAGACCAAGAGCGTCACGACGTGGTCGAGCTGCTCGTCAAGCTGTACGAGTGTGGAGCTGTGGACGCCACATCGATTCAACTTGCCCTTGTGAACGTTATGGAGTTTTTGGATGACATCAAGATCGACATCCCGTTGGCTCATCAATATTCAGCTCTGGTGTTTGGGCGGCTCATCGCCGCTGGCTGTTTTGGTTTATCTTGGATGGTGAAGGAGGCACTGCACCATCTTGTGGACACCGGAATGACCTCGCTCGTTTTCGCAGAGGCATTGCATGTTATTGAGGCCGACAGCGATGAACGAACTGTGGTGCGAATGATCGGTGATGAAGAGCTGTCCGCCACGAGCGTCCTTCCAAAATCTGTGCGTCGTGATGATGCTGCAGTCTCCAAGTTCATTGAAGAGCACGAACTCGAAGTCTACTTCGGTATCGCGCGACCACATGATGAAGACGATGATGAAAGTGACAGTGATATTGAAGATGGGGACTTCGAGCTTGACCCAGAGACAGAGCACAAGATGCGAAGCACTCTTGAAGAGTATCTGTCTGTGAAAGATCTCGGCGAAGTCGTATTGTGCGTCAAGGAACTGGGAGGTGAAGACACATCGTTCTTCCTTTGGCGACACTTCATTCGTGTCTGCGTGTTGTATAGTCTGGAGGCCAAACAAGCTGTCCGACTTGAAGTTGCAGACTTAATCTGTCGTTTGGTCATTGAATGCACTGATGACGTGGACGTGACGGATGTCGAAGAGGCGTTCGAAGCTGTGCTCGCCGATTACGAAGACGTGCGTGTCGATGTTCCTCGTTTGGCGGACAACTTTGCCGAGCTATGGACCCCTCTCTTTGAGAAGCCAGACTGCATGACGCTGGAATGGCTGCATGAGGCTGTGGCGCATCTCATTCCAACCGGAGATGCTGCCGAGGTGCTCAGCTCCTTCCTCACGCGATTCGACTCGCTCTTTGGCCGTGAAAAGCTCGTACAGTGGTGGCAGGAGCAGGAGCAGCAGCACCAAAGTGTGCAGCCTGATTCTGCATCGTGGCTTGCCACTTTCAGTTCGGTCGACGGCAAAACGACTGGTGTTCACGAGCGCCTCGTCGCTTGGGAGCAAAGTCTTCAGGGCTCTCCTTAGTGCTTCTCCACTAGACAGAAACTCATAGTGTAGCCATTGTCAACGTCGTCTTTTTTTGTTTTGCTTTCTTTTGCTTAACCGACTTTGTCTGTTTCTTCATACAGTAGCTCCTCGTTCATTCACATCATAACGCACTTGGGGTCGGGCGTGCAGCCAGGCACCTCCGTATCTACGGCCGCGACTTCGCTAGGCGGCGACACTTGCACTTCGTCACCCAGCTTCTTGACGGCATAAATGCGGATCTCATAGGTGCTCGTGGGGTTGAGATCATCCAGCAGCACAACGGCGTCCCCCGGCTTGGTCTCGACGGTGCGGGCATTCGTCCACGTCGCCTCACTGGCTTCTCGATACTCAAAGCGATAGTAAACGCCGTCAGCGCTGGTAGCGGGCACGTCGAGCGTCACGGAGAACTCGGTGCGCGCCTTGAGTCGTGCGGGCGGTGGCGCAGCGAGCGACATGGTGATGGGCGAGGCGGTGGAATGTGAAACGAGACGCAATAGGGTGTGTGTGTGAGAAGCCCAGATGATTCGCATTTCCCAAAATACAGAAAAGCAGATCCCAAAAGAAAGCGAAGGAAGACCGAGTAGTTTACTACTGTAATTCCGTAATAGGAAGTGGGCTTCTGCTTCAGTCTTTGGTCGTCGACAGCGTGTACGCTGGGAATAAAATATTGGGGAACTTCTTGCTGACGATGGAGAACTCATCAAAGGAGATGACACCGTCACCGTCTTTGTCGCCTTGGGACATGATCGTATCTGCCTTGCGTGCAACCTCGGCCTCGTTAGAGGCCATGTGGTTGGCTTTGAGGATTTTCATAAGCTCCTGCCGCGTGATCACACCGTTGCCATCTTCGTCGAACACCATGAACGCGAATTTGAGCTTCTCTTCCTTCTCGGCTCCGGAAAAATTGGACAACGCGATCATAAACTCTCGCACGTCGATCCGACCCGTTTTGTCCATGTCAAACAACTGGAAGACCTTCTCACACTGTGGTGACGGGTCAACTTGCATGACCTCGCAGAACTCGGAGTAGTCGATTTGACCCGACCCGTCTTTATCTGTCGCCTGGAACCGCTTGTACGCTTTCTTGACGGACTCAGGCTTGATGCCATTGTCCCGAGCGAACTCCTCAAGGGCGACTTTGCGTTCGTTGCGAAGCTGAATCGCTTGAGCTCCAGCAGCAGCTGGGTTTGCTGGTCCACCACCACCACCTCCGGCAGCTCCACTACCGGGGGCAGGGACGCCCAGTCCTGGAGGTGGCTGCTTGCCCTTGGTTACCATCGCGTAAAACTCGTCAAAACTGACCTGGCCATCGCCGTCTTTATCCACCATCTTGATCATCTCATCTACTTCTTCGTCAGTTGGCGACTCGCCAATGTTGATCAGGACGTGGCGAATCTCAGCAGCGCCAACGTAGTTATTGTGGTCCAAGTCGAATGCTTGGAACGCCTCCCAGATTTCCTTGTCTGTGAACTTGCCGTTTGGATCTCGTGGTGGCTCTGACGGTGCCATCGGTGGAGCACCGGGAATGGTCATGGCATTTGCACCAGGTGGTAGCGGGTTCACGGCAGGTCCCGATAAAATCGGTGGAGCTTGGGGTGGTGCTTTGATAGCGCCTCCACCAGGCGGAGGAGCTGCAGGTTTGGCGAACTTGGAGACCACCGAGAGCTTCCCCCCTGGTTGATTTTCAGCGTCAAGTAGTTCCACGTCACCTTCAAAACCGCCTTTAGCAAGCCAACCGACAATGTCGACCTTAGCTTGAGCCATGAAGCGGTCTTTCCCGTTCGCTTCCTTGTCGAACACTTCGACCACCATCTCCTTCTCGGTGGAGATCGAGAACTCGAACGTCTCGTTAAACTCGGGCGTCTTGCCGCCCTTCTCATGGACTTTAGTATGATACGTCTGCGTGCCGATTGTCAGCTTCACGTAAGGGTCTGCTGTGTCCATCATACCCAATTTCTTCAGGTCAAACGCACGAAGCACCTTGACGGATAGTTTGCCGAAGCGAGCAAAAGCACCTCCAGGAGTGGCCATACCCGGGCCTGGCGGAGCGCCTGGAGGACCTCGCGGTGGCATACCAGGCTGGCCACGAGGCGGACCAGGTGGAGCTCCTGGAGGACCACGAGGTGGCATCCCTGGAGGCCCTCGTGGTGGGCCTGGCGGTCCTGAAGGTACATCGCCGGCATCGCCTATTGCACCTGGTAGGGACTCTGCGTACATAACGATCCATCAGTGAGCAGGTAATCGTAGGCACGAAGTCAGGGGTTCGAACCTTGCATCATTGGACGAGGAGGAGGACCACGTGGCGGCATTCCGGGTGGAGCTCCTGGTGGGCCCCGAGGTGGAGGTCCTGGCGGGGCTCCAGGTGGGCCCCGAGGCGGCATCCCTGGAGGCATCGCCCCAGGTGGAGCGCCAGGTGGACCACGAGGAGGCATACCTGGCGGTGCCCCTGGTGGTCCTCGAGGTGGCATTCCTGGAGGAGCTCCTGGCGGTGCTCCTGGTGGACCACGAGGTGGCATTCCTGGTGGAGTTGGGCCA